>JAJJWW010014261.1:0-22378 GCA_023531295.1 Papaver armeniacum
GATCTTGATGTTTCTATCGTACGAGTACAATTGGAATAATTGGCTTGAGATTTATATCTCCGATAGGCAAGATAGAAAAGAAATCACAAACACTTAAGTCTTATCGTTTGTGATTCCGCAATATTTTTCGCTGCGTCGATTAAGATTATTGTGAGGTGATTGATAATACTAGGTTGTTCTTGGGAATATAAGTCAGGGTTATCAATTGGTTCCTATTCACCTTGATTTATCAAAAATGGACAAAACTTCGTAGGTATATTCGTGGGAGACAGATTTATCTATTAAGTAGAATTTTTAATGTGATACATATTTGTTTATTAAAGTCTTCGACTTTCAGTTCGTAGCAACTCTTAGTTGTGGGTGAGATCGACTAAGGGAATCAAGTATGTAGTATCTGCAGGGATCGGAAGCGTAGGAGCTCCTTGTACCTTGGATCGGTGTGAGATTGGTTGGTGTTCAACTCTGATCCCAGTATGAAGTTAATTTGGATTAGGCTAGTATACGCAGCGGCTTAATACGGTGTGTGTTCAATGTTTGGACTAGGTCACGGGTTTTCGGCATTTACGGTTTCTCGCTAACAAAATTACGTTATTGTGTTATTTCTATTACGCATTATATTTGTTTATATAATTGAAATATCACGGGTTGTGCGTTGTTCAATCAATTAGAATATCCAGACCTTTTGGTTGTTGATTTAAATTGATTGACACTTGGATATTGGTATTTGGTACCATCCAAGTTATCTCTCTTTGATAAAGACTTCATGATTTCTATTTGCTTGAGTAAAAGATCAAATCGAGAGATTGAGATATAAACTCTTTGATATACTTTTCTCTATCTAGATTGAATCCATTTGTCTAGTTAATTCTCTAAAAGTATATTGGAGTTTGTCCATCTGATTGCTAAGCGAATATTGGGTGTGGTTGTTGTACCCAGCTTTTTCAAGAAGGCTCAAAGCTTTTGGTTTTGAGGGCTCCTATAGATTCAAATGCCCTAAATTTGGATAAGGGATATTTTATCCATAAAAAAATGCAAAAATATCCTTTGGTTATATTTATTACTATTATTACCCTTAAATAATTAATGTGAGTGTTATACACCTCCCCCTTCTCCTCCGTACTCTCATCCCCAATGAGGTGTCTTCACATGTGGCACTTGATAAATAAAATCAATAAAACACGTTATCACAAAACTCATAGAAATTTGTCACCGTGAATTACTCATCTTTTTTTCGGTGTTTTTCTCGTATATCTCTCACATTCTTTCTGCTATTTGATTAAGTTCTTTTCGGTTGAAATGGATGAACTTCCCTAATATTTTATCGAAGGCTATGATCTTTTCAAATTTTCTGCTATTTGGCTCTACTTCATCTCAAAAAAACTTCGGTTAAAAGGACGATCTTAACTCTGAATTAAATTGATTAATTTACCATTGGAAATCCAAAATTTTCTAGGTATACTTCATTGATATGGATTGGAAAATACGATACATGTGTTGAGATTTTATCTAAACAAGATAGCAACATCTGATTCATCTTGGTGATGGAAAATCTGAAATCAAGATCTAGAATAGGTTTAAGATCATATTTGGTAACAACATTTCCTTTTATACAATGGGTCATATGCAATTTGATCAATAACTTGATTTTGATGTTGGATTTTGTGTTAGTTGTATTGATAGTAAGCTTGTAAAATAAAATTGTTGTGAAGGTGATGGTAAACATGTTGATGGTAATGGAGGTGAGATTCTCTTATACAAGGAAGAATTTAATATTTGTTGATCAAAATCCATTCTCCAGTGTATAGGACAATTAAATCACCATTAACATCAGATATGAAAAAAAAAAAGAATAATAAGAAGAATGAAGGAAAACGAGAATAGAGAAAGAGAAAAGTCAATGAAATAAATTAGAGACAGCACACGTCGAGAGAGATATAATGTATTTTGTCCAAATCGACTAAACACGTGTGCAAACACGTCATCGAGGGAGGAGAGTAGGGAGCATAAAGGGGAGGGGAATAACATTTCCGAGGGTAATAGCATTTAGATAATTAACCTAAATCTAATTAAAAGCCAAAACCTAAACTAATCAATATCGCCTCTTCTTCATTTTTTTCTTTAACGACGATTAATCGTTGATTGTCATAAATAATTACTTCAATTGGGTAAGAATCGAAAACCCACCCTTTTTTGTTGTTTTTGATCGCATAAATAGGTTAGATTTGATCAAATTACATACGGTTGGGAAAATATGAACTCTCAGCGTATTTTAAACATGGGTTTTCTACGGTTGGGAGTTCCAACCGTATATGGTAATTCTGAGTTGGAAAAATTGAGGCTCCCAACCGTATGTTAAATTAAAAAAAAATTGGTTTTAATTTTGATTTTCAAACACTAACTATAAATTAGTCTAACTTAATCAATAATTATACTTAATTTAGTTAATCTAATCAATAGGTTAAGGGATTTTGTTGATTACCATTTGATGACTCTATTTTATCGGCTTGTGAGCCCCAAAAACCAAAAGATTGGAGCCCCTATAATAGGATTCATTAGAAAAGGGAAAAAAATGTGGTTTAAGGCGAAAGCGATGTACAGACTTAAGTAAAAAATGGACAAAAAAATCGACAATATAGTATGTGCCTCACACCCGCTCACCTAAAAATCCTAGCATTTTTGGGGTGACTCCAAAAAGAATTAGGGAGCGACACAAAAGACAAAATAGGTTGAAAATACTTATATGCCCCTTCATAATCGGTAGTTTAGGTTTTTTTTTTTAGCTACCGGGTGCAAAAATCTCATTTTTGGGGAAACTCATATTCGGTAGTTATATGAACTATTTTGACTGCGATTATAGGCTCAACCAAATAAGAAAAATAGAGGATTTTTGCAAAATCTCATTTTAGGGCAACTCTATATTCGGAAGTCGGGATACCTTCATTTACTACCGATTATAGGCTCAACCAATGCGATTGAAAAATCTCGGTGCGAGGCATGGACGTGGTATGAATACAATACCGGTACGCCTACGGGGAGTGCCAGGGGCGGGGGCGAGACAGATATTCTCCTATGGGTAGGCAAATATTTTTGAGGGGAGGCGAGAAAGGCAAAAATAGGCTTAGGATGGCCAAAAATAGGGCTTGGATAGGCAAAATTAGGCTTGGGAGCCATCCGACCAGTCTGCCTACCCTTGCCATGGGTTGGCTCCGCCCTTAGGGCGTATCCCCTCCCGGTGTGTTCGAGTGCGAGACGGCGTCTCGTAGAAATTTTTCTACGAGAAAATTGAATTTCAAAAGATTTTTGCAAAATCGATTTTGGGGCTACTCTATATTCGGTAGTTATATGAACTATCTTGACTACCGAATATGGTAGGATATTTGCAAAGAGAGCCAGTATATAATCGGAAGTCATGATAACTCTTCCTTTCTTGCCGATTATAGGCTCAACCAAAATTCAAAAAAAAAAGGATTTTTGCAAAATCGATTTTGGGGCTACTCTATATTCGGTAGTTATATGAACTATCTTGACTACCGATTATGGTAGGATATTTGCAAAAGAGCCACTTGTATAATCGGAAGTCATGATAATTCTTCCTTTCTTACCGATTATAGGCTCAACCAAAATTAAAAAAAAAAGGATTTTTGCAAAATCTCATTTTGGGGCTACTATATATTCGGTAGTTATATGAACTATCTTGACTACCGATTATGGTAGGATATTTGCAAAGAGAGCCACTGTATAATCGGAAGTCATGATAACTCTTCCTTTCTTACCGATTATAGGCTCAACCAAAATTCCAAAAAAGGGATTTTTGCAAAATCGATTTTGGGACCTACTCTATATTCGGTAGTTATATGAACTATCTTGACTACCGATTATGGTAGGATATTTGCAAAAAACCCTTTGTATAATCGGAAGTCATGATAACTCTTCATTTCTTACCGATTATAGGCTCAACAAAATTCAAAAAAAAATGGATTTTTGCAAAATCTCATTTTGGGGCTACTCTATATTCGGGAGTTAAATAACCTAAATTCCCTACCGATTATGGTAGCATTTTTTCCAAAGGTCTACTTTAATCGGGAGTCAAGTCAAAATTCAAAAGATAAAGGATTTTATTTTGGGGATACTTTATATTCGGAAGTTATACAAACTAAATTTACTCCCGATTGTTGATTAACTACCGACTGTATAGTTATCTACCGATTGTAAAGGGTAGTTTGGCCATTAAAAAAACGCCCCGAAAATAACCTACCGATTGTGAAATAACCTACCGATTATGACATTTTTTTGTCGTTTTGTGTTGCCCCTAATTCTTTTGGGGTCGCCCCTAAAGACCCAGGCTAAAAATCACGTACGAAAAAAATAAATTGTTGTACGCTGGTTAAATTCCGTGGATGCCCCCCATTTTGGGGTCCCACATCCACTCCATTTATGTGCCACATACACAAGATTTAATAGTAATCTTATTAAAGGATCATATTTATCTCATAAATGTATTCCTATATATAGACGGTGTAAGTTTGGTGTACCGAATAGAGAGAGAAAAGAGAGATATACCAATTCCCTTTTACATCTCCAGTCTCCACCTGCTCATCTATTAAATCTCTTATAGTTGAGAAGATCCATTTGAAACAAAACATAACAGAAAACCCGAAAAGCGCTTTCCCACAGAAAACTATTTTTTTCCGAGTTTTTCTCCTTCCTTCCATGGTTTTCGCCTCTTCCATGAGCGGCTATGATAGACGCATTTATGTGTCTATTTTGATCTCGATTTTCTATATTATTAGTACCCATTTTTGTATTTATTTTGGCATTTTATGTTTTGTAGGTGTTTTTGGAGAAATAAGATTTTGCGGCGAAATTGGCTCGAAAAGTGAATTTTTGCGCTCTTGGGTGAAAACTACTAAAGACACCCCTAAAATGGATAAGGGGTAACCCGGGGGAAACTACTGTTGGCACACAGATTTGGATAAGGGAGGTCAACCTCTTCGTTTGAATTTTTGAAATTGGCGCGAAAATGTCGCAGCGTATAAACAAATTGTGGATATGATTTTTGGTGAGTTTTAAACGAGATTCAATCTCAGATTTTCATTGGGATGAACCTGTTAAGCCTAAACAGAGTTACTAGGGGTGATTGGATTGATTAAATTGGGCTAGATCGCCGGTTTGAAGTAAACAGGGAAAGAAAAGTGCAGCATTCTCCGTAACTTTTTGGAGACAATTTGGACGAGCTTTTTGATGGGTTTATTCACGGATTTGGGTTGCTCTAGGCCCGCTGAAAGATAACAGGGATGGTAACATGTTTTAAATCGACAAACAAAGAATTTTACTCGTGATTTCAGAAACGAGGAAGGATATTATTCATCTCGGCAAAATGGGGAATATTTACGCTATATTTGGAACTTACGCGTAGTTAAGGGAAGATATATCTTACGGGATTCTTTTGAGAAGATTTTGGAAAGTGGAAACATCTAGAACGCGTAGCGATGTTGATGGTGGATTTTCGTTCAAGGTTAAATTTGTAAAAAAAACCGGAAAAATCATGCGCCGACATCTTGTAAAAGATAAAGCCATTTATAAGTGTTGGATATTCCCTCACTTAATTCACCAAGAATGGATCATGTAGCAACAATCCCTTCTTGTGAATTTCATATCAACCTTGTATTTCGTACTCATTATCGGTGTGGCATGACGACCGAGTGTTACTCTTATAGAATAACATGAACCTCCAAGCACTATAATGAATCATTATCGGTGTGGCATGAGACCTGAGAGTGTTACTCATATATAGAGTAACACGAACCTCCAAGCACTATAATGAAACCATGTACGAAATACCCGTGCAGTGATGCTCGGTGTGTTATATTAGCCCGAGCCCCTCTCGGTGTGTTATATTAGCCCGATTGAGCCCCTCTCGGTGTGTTATATTAGCCCGATTGAGCATCAGGACTTGATCGTATCAGTCTCGGATATGATACGATTGATCATCCAACTCCATAAGCATGATTGGGTGACCACGGATCAATTCCATCACCCTAAGCATGGTATGGAATACCCACGGCCTTAGCTTGCCGGATATGATCGATTAGTCATCCAACTCCACAAGCATGATTGGATGACCACGGATCAATTCCATCACCCCAAGCGGGTATGGAATACACACGGCCGACCCCGCATGGTCGACCATTGGCCTTTGCTTGCCAAGAAACCGTCCATACCAAGCATTATGGGCGGAAAACCCTAAATTAGGGTTTGCGGCATATTACATGTGCCGTAAAACGGTCTCAACCATCCATCTTCGCAGGTATAGATGGAGGGTGTAGATGCAAACTCAAAGGGCCCGGAGCATGTCGACACAATCACCATGTGACCGCTACACACTTGACCAATCGGTCAAAACCAACCATGGTTGGTTACAACAAATTCGTCCGCCCAAAAAGCATGGTCGCGCGGCTTTGAAAGCCAAAATTAGGGTTTCAAGTCATCACGCGCGTCCATCTTCTCCCAATACGAATGGAGGGTCACAGATTGGATTAACCAAGGCCGGTCATACCAAAGATGACCACCGTGGGCCCATCTACCTCCTCTTGCGGTCGGCCAAGGCATACCATGCCCGGCTAATCCAAAACGCCCGACCAAACTCACGCGGTTACATCTCCCAAATCCTAAACCGATCTCGACCGCTCAACTTCACCCTGGATGATTTGAGTGGCTTAGATCACGTTTTCATGGGATAATCGGTATAGGTGTGAACACTAGCCTACCGCCTACACGCTGGTATGATCGACCAAGACCGACCAAGATGGGTCGTCTTGGAACGCACGCCCAAACTTGGGATGTCATGCGGTTTCCAACTCCTTTGCGGCAAGGGATTTTGCCGCAAATCGATCTCAACCACTCCTCTTTGACGGTCAAATTGAGTGGCCTAGATTGCATCTTCATGAGACGGTGAGACATGGACGTGTACACCATCATGCCGTCAACACGCATGTATGGTCGGTCCTCTACAAAATCCTTCCCATGCTTGGTTTCGACCAAACTGAAGAGTGATGCTTGCGCACCTCTTTAAAAACCCTCGATTTCATCAACGGCCGCAGATGAGTGTCTCAAACATCATCTCATCCGTCCGACTTCTGACTTGGTTATACAACCCACGGTCGGGAGTTATTTGGTTAGTGAGGAGTCATTACCCATCACTTTACCACACCGTAATGCAAGACTCGCATAAAATACACACGATACTTCACAAGTATCGACTTTCGAATAAATGAGTTATTCAATTCAGCATTACATGCTATCTCTCGTGGATCCACGATCCACATTCCAGACATCAATCATGTCACAAACTGGGGGATACATACTGGGGTATTGGTCTGGCGGTTTACAGCGTGCAGCGTGCAACGCGCCATCACAAGAACGTGTTAGGAAGTCATGGACGGTTAGAAATGAACAGGAAAAGTGGGCAAGACTGGTCATGTGTTACCGACACACAACTCCACTACTCCATCATTCCACTACCTCCACTTCCCACGAGAAACGTGAATGAGGCTCAATGACTTGTATAAATAGGTTCTCCGCCATATTTCCAACAACAAGGAATAACGGAGAACAACACAAGTTCAGACGACAGAAATCAAGTGTTAATACACAAACCGTATTCAAACACTCAGAGTCTACTTGCATCAACCGTAAGTTTGCTCATCTTTCTGTTACAAGTCATAAGCAAGCCAACACCTTCACAATCTCAACACCTTCTTCGCTTCCCTCCCTAAGATCAACCCCATCTCCTTCACTTTGTGACCGAAACAAGTCCTGGAACGGCCATTTCTTGGTTTAGGCCGGACTTGCACCTGATTGATCTCTCGAATCTACAAGCACTCACCGCGCAAAGTGCATTTGTTGAAGGTTTAAATTCATTCCTCATCCACACCCCAAATTACCAAATTCTCATAGGAGTAGTTTTCACCCATCAACAATTGGCGACCACAGTGGGAGATTGATCTCTCGGTTACAAAAATCGAATTCTCAATTCTTCGGTTTTCGTGTCACGATGTATCGTCCGCAGGCGGTTCAGATGTCATGGGAAGCATAGCTGGAACGTTGGAGGACGTCTTGGCGAATCAAGCCGGTATCACCGTAAGCGCGAGCGAGACATTTCGCCTTTTGAATAACATAGCAGCACAATTACAAGAAGGATGCATCCACTCCGCAAGAAACGGTGAATCCTTAGCCAGGGATCACACCTTTACCAGGGGAAAAACAAAAAGAGCGCGTAATCGCAGGGGACTCAGGAAAGATGAACAGCAGGGTCCAGTCGACGATGAGAAATCGAGACGACTCCACGGGAGAAGAGACTTGTCCGGAGCACTACAATGTCTGCCAGATAAAGAAAGGGAGCCTGCAGCCTATGGAACCGTGTTAGAAGATTTATATCTCAAAACCCTATTTGAAGCCCTAAGACTGTTCGACCCGCATCAACCTTTCAACCGAGTGAAGAAAAGCTTGAGGAAGGAGAGATCAATCAAGGAACGCGTGAGTACGAGAGGATGGGAACGTTCAATTCGATCACTCGGCAGGTGACATTACGACACCTTCCACATCACTCGCCTAGGCAAGCGATCCACAGATATGATGACATCCGCAAGTCTTACAACTTCATCTCCTATTCCACATCAAGGCCACGGAGAGACATTGCAACGCCCGCTAACGCAGAAAAGCTAGACTCAAGGTACTTACATTTCCCCTTCCCGGTGAAGAAGATCCCGGAGCTACTAGAGACGTGGGTGCGAAATGGAGAGTTGAAGCTACCCCGTGACGGCGCCCACCTACCGATCAACAAGTAATGGATCCGAGGTACTTTGTCATTACCATCGGTTCCTTCATCACCCCACCCGGTGAATGCAACGCTTTGAAGCGCATTGTTCGGAGAAGCTCGGTTCGAGAGATAGCTTGCGGAGGATTTTCTTAGAGAGGCTACTCCGGTCGATATGGTGAGGCTTCAAAAGGCAAGTAAGTTTTACTCAACAACTTTACAAGAAAGATAGTTTAGAATTCTTTGGGGACTTAGCATCCCGCACGTGGAGAAAGAGGCTCAGTGATCAAACGCCATGTTTGTTTCCATTCGTACCTCCCTTTTACATAACATTTGCAACTTCATATATGTGCAATCATTCATGACCAAGATGCAAACCTCATTTAACATAATCTCTTTCAAAAAGTTTGTTCACAAAACTATCTCAAAATAAGCCAATTCAATTACCTATTCAAAACCGGAAGTCAGAAGAAAATCCTCACTATCACTCAAAAAACATCTAAAAGGAAAAACAAGTCGGTAGCTACAATCTTTCAAGGGAAGTCCTTCAACAGCAACTCGTCCTTCTGGGCAAGAGAGGCTTTCATCCTTTGGAGTACAGCCTGTTTCAGCTCCAGTTCTTTAGACAACCTCTCAACCTCTTCTTCCTGACGAGCAACACAGTCCGCGGAAGGGACTTCATCATGTAGTTTCTGGAGCTCCTGAATCTCGGAGAACCCTTTGAAGAACCAGGGAGCATTGAAGGCATGCATCTTGCGCAAACACTTCCGAGATGGCACCTCCAATCTTCAATCACCTCTTCGAAATTGTTCCACCGTCGCAGCGCTCATCCCCTGGATAGAAACTAAAGCTTCTTGGACGCGGTTGACCAATGCAAGACGACTCTTGAGCTTCGTGGTGGTAGCAATATGGCCGTGTTTCTTCCAGATTGCCGTGTACAACTTTTCAAACTGAACCGGCACACTAAATCCACCAACCAACACATGACCTGGATAAGGGATATCAAAAGGAGGATCGAACAAAGCCCCGTGCCGCATCACCGGCAATTCGGCGACCGCGGGAGTCTTGTCAGTTGCAGGAGGCCTTTCAGAAGAAGTCACCACAATAGCCATATGGTCCGGAGCCTGTTCAGGATGGATGCCAAGGGGAGCCGTCTCAACTACAGCGGGCACCGTCTCTCTTGTATTCCTTACGGCATCTATTTCACTCTGGGTGCTGATTTCCGCCACGACCCCGTCGACAAGATCACTAAGGAAAGCGCCTTGTTCAACCGAGCTCGCATCATCTCGTCGTGGTCGAAAAGGAGCGGTTTCTCCAGACTTCTCGGTATGAAAGTCCACCGCCGGACTTCTCGAGATGAAAGTCCGACCGCTATAGACTTCTCAGCATGAAGGTCCATACCGCCAGACTTCTCAGCATGAAGGTCCGTACCGCCAGACTTCTCAGCAAGAAGACCACTCCGAAACCCACCTGGTGTAAAAGCATCTCGCATCCTTTTTCTCCTCCTTCTCCCATTGTTGAATTCCGCAACCTTTTGAAGTATAGCAAAGATAATTACTCTCCTCCGCATCGGAGAGTTCGTAAGAAAGACTTCAAACAACGAGGCGGGTTCATTAATGCAGCTACACTCTCCAAAGTAATAGTCATCTCTCCCCATCTAGATATGGTTGTGTGAGTGGAAATACGCCACCGAGAAATGAAGGTGATCAAGCCCGCGGTGTCTTTCCTAATTTCGAGGGTAGCAGATGCCATGACCGCATCGAGGATTTGTGCTTTGGTCAAATTGTCCTTAATGCCCTTATTACTCAACATGCGTCTCATCCATCCCTCATAAGAACCCAGTGGAGTACGGCAAATCTTGAAGTCAATAGGAGAAGGCGGATATTCGTTTCTTTGGAGGCAAAATCTCATCACAAGTGCGGAAGAAGAGAATGGATCAGCATCCATATTTTCTGAATCGGAAAGCAAGACTATCTTATGAGAAGGATGTTTCCTAATATTTGGAAAAGGCGAGGTGAACAACTCATCATTGATGTTCGGCATATCCTTGAAGCTGTCAACACTTCCTGACTTAGCACCAGCATTATCTTCAGAAGACATATCGACAGAAGTTCTTTTCTACCGCAATGAAATAAAAGACAGAAGTTAGAACTTGTATAAAAGCATATGAGAAGTGTAGTCACACACGGCAAGACACAACTCACACAATGGCCGGTCCAAACATCATACAAGTTTTGGTCTGGTATTGATTTCAAGTTCTCCTAAGTATAACTTTCAAGTCGATCGGCATTGATTTCAAGACCGGTGCAAGTTTCAGTCTGGTACAAATTTCAAGTTCTCCAGTATAACTTTCAAGTCGGTATAAGTTTCAAATTTCAGTCAAGCATATGTGAATAAGACCCACGTTCCGGCATACACGGCGGGCCCGCATTCATCCGCATACATCACAACACAATTTTCTTTAATCATGGGAATTGTGTCTACGGGATTCAAGCTAGATGGCGGAAAAAGCTAAGCATGCACATGTCTTACAAAAGTGTTTACCTAACAAACTAGGGTTTTACTTTCTAAAAAAAAAAAAAAAAAAAAAGGAGCGGAACTTACCTCGGGCGGCGCACAGTAGCAGTTCCGGCAACGGCGCACGGTAGCAGCTCCGGCGGCAACAGCGGCAGCAACCGACGACGGCAGTGAAGACCCGGGAGCTGCTTCGACAAAAAAAAAAAAAAAAAAAAAAAAACTCGTGAGAAAAAGGAGAAGGATCTTGTCTCTTTTATAAACAAAAATTAGAAGAATCCCAGTAGAAGAAGGATTCCTCCCTTATTTGGTTTCCTCTTTTGATTCAAATACCCAAAGAAGGAAACCGGCTCCACCAAAGGATTCCATACAAGCGTGACGGCGTGGGAAATTAGCGGTCGGCCAGCACTCTCCCGGGTAAACTCCTTTTATCCTGTCTTTCTCACATATGTATGTCACCATCTCATGCCTACCACACAATAGTGTAACCATTGTGTGCTAGGCAGGGGACTTAATGTTGATGGTGGATTTTCGTTCAAGGTTAAATTTGTAAAAAAAACCAGAAAAATCATGCGCTGACATCTTGTAAAAGATAAAGCCATTTATAAGTGTTGGATATTCCCTCACTTAATTCACCAAGAATGGATCATGTAGCAACAATCCCTTCTTGTGAATTTCATATCTCTTTGTATTTCTGTACTCATTATCAGTGTGGCATGACGACTGAGTGTTACTCTTATAGAATAACATGAACCTCCAAGCACTATAATGAATCATTATCAGTGTGGCATGAGACTGAGTGTTACTCATATATAGAGTAACACGAACCTCCAAGCACTATAATGAAACCATGTACGAAATAGATGCTCGGTGTGTTATATTAGCCCGAGCCCCTCTCGGTGTGTTATATTAGCCCGATTGAGCCCCTCTCGGTGTGTTATATTAGCCCGATTGAGCATCCGGACTTGACTGTCAGATCGGTCTCCGGATATGATCTCGATTGCAGTCATCCAACTCCATAAGCATGATTGGGTGACCACGGATCAATTCCATCACCCTAAGCATGGTATGGAATACCCACGGCCTTAGCTTGCGGATATGATCGATCATGAGTCATCCAACTCCACAAGCATGATTGGATGACCACGGATCAATTCCATCACCCCCAAGCGGGTATGGAATACACACGGCCGACCCCGCATGGTCGACCATTGGCCTTTGCTTGCCAAGAAACCGTCCATACCAAGCATTATGGGCGGAAAACCCTAAATTAGGGTTTGCGGCATATTACATGTGCCGTAAAAGCGGTCTCAACCATCCATCTTCGCAGGTATAGATGGAGGGTGTAGATGCGAACTAAAAGGGCCCGGAGCATGTCGACACAATCACCATGTGACCGCCTACACACTTGACCAATCGGTCAAAACCAACCATGGTTGGTTACAACAAATTCGTCCGCCCAAAAAAGCATGGTCGCGCGGCTTTGAAAGCCAAAATTAGGGTTTCAAGCCATCACGCGCGTCCATCTTCTCAGACGAATGGAGGGTCGCAGATTGGATTAACCAAGGCCGGTCATACCAAAGCATGACCACCGTGGGCCCATCTACCTCCTCTTGCGGTCGGCCAAGGCATACCATGCCCGGCTAATCCAAAACGCCCGACCAAACTCACGCGGTTACATCTCCCAAATCCTAACCGATCTCGACCGCTCAACTTCAGGATGATTTGAGTGGCTTAGATCACGTTTTCATGGGATAATCGGTATAGGTGTGAACACTAGCCTACCGCCTACACGCTGGTATGATCGACCAAGACCGACCAAGATGGGTCGTCTTGGAACGCACGCCCAAACTTGGGATGTCATGCGGTTTCCAACTCCTTTGCGGCAAGGGATTTGCGCGCAAACCGATCTCAACCACTCCTCTTTGACGGTCAAATTGAGTGGCCTAGATTGCATCTTCATGAGACGGTGAGACATGGACGTGTACACCATCATGCCGTCAACACGCATGTATGGTCGGTCCTCTACAAAATCCTTCCCATGCTTGGTTTCGACCAAGCTGAAGAGTGATGCTTGCGCACCTCTTTAAAAACCCTGATTTCATCAACGGTCGCAGATGAGTGTCTCAAACATCATCTCATCCGTCCGACTTCACCGACTTGGTTATACAACCCTGGTCGGGAGTTATTTGGTTAGTGAGGAGTCATTACCCATCACTTTACCACACCGTAATGCGAGCACTGCATAAAATACACACGATACTTCACAAGTATCGACTTTCTGAATAACGCAGTTATTCAATTCAGCATTACTTGCTATCTCTCGTGGATCCACGATCCACATTCCGCACATCAATCATGTCACAAACCGGGGGGATACATACGGGGTATTGGTCTGGCGGTTTACGAGCGTGCGGCGTGCAACGCGCCATCACAAGAACGTGTTAGGAAGTCATGGACGGTTAGAAATGAACAGGAAAAGTGGGCAAGACTGGTCATGTGTTACCGACACACAACTCCACTACTCCATCATTCCACTACCTCCACTTCCCACGAGAAACGTGAATGAGGCTCAATGACTTGTATAAATAGGTTCTCCGCCATATTTCCAACAACAAGGAATAACGGAGAACAACACAAGTTGGACGACGTAAAATCAAGTGTTAATACACAAACCGTATTCAAACACTCAGAGTCTACTTGCATCAACCGTAAGTTTGCTCATCTTTCTGTTACAAGTCATAAGCAAGCCAACACCTTCACAATCTCAACACCTTCTTCGCTTCCCTCCCTAAGATCAACCCCATCTCCTTCACTTTGTGACCGAAACAAGTCTGGAACGGCCATTTCTTGGTTTAGGCCGGACTTGCACAGATTGATCTCTCGAATCTACAAGCACTCACCGCGCAGTGCATTTGTTGAAGGTTTAAATTCATTCCTCATCCACACCCCAAATTACCAAATTCTGCAGGAGTAGTTTTCACCCATCAACAAAGATCAAGAGAAAGTGAAAATATGGTTATCATTCTACAAATATTTGAAGCTATAACTGGACTAAAAGTAAATTTCAATAAAATTTCAGTAATTAGTATTGGAGATGATGAAAAAATAGAAGCCATGGCATCAATTCTAAAGCTGTAAGATAAAAAAATACCTCTGAAGTACCTTGGGATGTCAGTTGGTGCATTATCTAGGAGCTCTGACATTTGGGATACAGTAATTGAGAAATTTCAAAAGAAATTAGCTCCATGGAAGAAGAAATTCTTCACCAAAGTAGGGAGATTATTCTTGATAAAAACTACTTTCATCAAGTCTACCAATATACTACATGTCAATGTCAGGATGCCGATAATGGTGGAAAAGAAACTCAATCAAATAATGAGAAACTTCTTATGGGTCTCTGACGTAAAAAAAAGAAAAATCAATTGGGTGGCATGGGGAGAGCTAGTATACCAAAGGAACTTGGTGGTTTAGGCATTAGAAATATAAAGCTACACCAACAAAGCACTTATGGCAAAGTGGTCTTGGAGATTTGCAAGAGAAAAAAAAATTGTGGAGGAGAATAATTCAAGAAAAATGCAAACACTGCCAAGGCATTATGGGTAAAAAATACAAATAAACCCCAAGGAAGAGGATTGTGGAATAATATTTACAAACAGAAACAAATTGTGGAACAAGTTACTTCTATTCAAGTTGACAAAGGAGATGCAATCAACTTCTGGGGTGATAAATGGATGCAATAAGATAAATGCAATCAATCATCAAGTCAGGTTTCCAAACATTTTCAAGCTTGCAACAAATAAACATGGCTCAATAAGAGAGATGATACTCAATAATGCTTGGAATTTGCAACTTAGAAAAAATTTAACTCAACAGAAATCACGAAATGATGAATCTTTTTTTAGTTTTGGTGCCCCCAACTTTAAATGAAGATGCATAAGATGAGATGATATTCAGTGCACAGAAGTTTCGGTGCAAAATTATGCTACAAATGGTTGATTGAACAACTTCCGGATATCTGAGAATGAAGTGCCTCATGCATCATCTGGATACAAGCAAGTGCCTCCAAAAGTACGATTTTTTATGTGGTTGACTCAAAACTCAATACCTACAAATGATAATCTCATAATTAAGAAGAGGATGCGATACAAATTCTCACATGATCTCTCCGCAACTTTGTTTCGCAAACAATGGATCATCTATTTCTACATTGTTCATACTCCCATGTTATACGGAACTACTTCCTTGGAGGATATAATGTCGATGGGTGCAAGCAGAACTCGACAATGCGATTTGCGAGCTCGGAAATTCAGAGAGGTCGAAATAAAGGGCGAAATATATGGCCATTGATTATCTTTGCGATAGTTTGGGCGATTTGGAACGAGAGAAACAGTAGTAATGGCTCACAAAAAGCCCAAATCAGAAAAAGAGACAATCACGGAAGTTAAACATCTACTATATTATTAGGGGGAAACCAAAACTATTTTAAGTTTATCTTCTTTCATGAGTTAATCACACACTGGAAAATCATTATTGACTCTCGTTAATTTGTAATCTTAAAATGGGGGCTTGGCCTTATTACATTTTCTTTCAATATAAACCTTTTTAAGTCAAAAAAATAAATAAATAAGAAAAGGTCGAAATTCATTGCCATAGGTAAGAAGTTTGAATACATGACTTGGTTCTCATTTTCACGTGATTACTCTCGTTTTCAATTTGATCGAATTTTGAATAAATCCCTTTTGAATATTCTTCTTTTGAAGGGATTATAGACAAAGACCTGGTAATTCAACGACCATCCTTTTTTTTTTCTAGTGCCTTCTTTGAAAGTTCTCTCGTGATATTTTTTGATTGGGACTTCATATCGTAATTTCATTAAAAGCATCATTATAGTCAATAAAGACTAAAGGCCTCCATGTGGATTAGTATAATCCTCTACTTAATTCCTCATAATAGTCGCACATACACCTCGACAAACTTGCACTTTTGATGTTAAATGACCTTCACACAATCTTTCTCTTGAAAACCAAATTTCCAAGCATAATTAGGTAAAGGTTCATACAGTTTTAACAAAAATCACATATGCATAAAATAGATGTTAGGTTACAATAAACTTAGGCAATCAGCTAGGGTAGCCAGTAGATGCCATTTTTGCAATTACATGGTGAATAGCTGAACACTTGCGGATATTGGGCGGTGATGTCTTGCTCTATCATGCATATTACTCGGCTGCTTGGTTATCTAAGAAAACAAAAGGCAATAGAAACACCTACATGGCGCAACATTTCTGATGCTACTCATTGGAAATTTGGAATCTTTCGCTAGGAGTAAAACAAATTTTTTGAGGAACAAGATAAACAGTATGCAAAGGAGCTCCAGTTCGAATTAGCTGGATTTGCTTTTTCCAAGTGGTCATCCACAGTCCACTTACGAGAGATAATCTGCATATTATTTTAATTCATTCAAAATACTTTATATATTGCACGTGTCGATTTTAAACTGATGATTACAAAACATAATCACCGCATGTAAAAAGGTCCCCATCTTTTACAAAGTGGGACACAACCACCACAAACTGTCCGTAAGATTGTGACCGCTCCCAAGGCTGTAAAGTGGCATGTTACTCAGTTATTCTTACCAGATGTCACCGGTTTCTTCTGGACAAAATCTTTGCATAATGGATCTTGCAAAACGATTTAAGAAGATAATTGTTAGGGGAAAGCCAATTTTACTAGAGGGAAAGCTGATTTTGGTGGATTTATAAGAAAATTAATTCCCCTACCAATAATCATTTTTTAGCTAATCCAATATAACATAGATAACTTGTTAATTAACCATCTTAACAACTAACTCTTGTACACATGTATATGTGGTGGAACTCTAATATATAAATCGAAGAAATTTACATTTCATAAAATGACGACCAGAACCTAGTGCATAACAGCCAGAGGCTATCTCGATCAATTGGTCCTTATCGTCGTTCAAAACTTAAAAGTAACAGAGGATTTGAAGTTGTTGTATGCACATAAATTACTTACCATAACAGCTGGAGGAAAATTTTGAAGTACTTGTTAACGCGAATAGTTAAAGTCATCATCATATCGGGAACACTAGTTGCAGCCAAGCACGGTTCACAATACTAGTATAGGAGTATGTTTTCCTCCATCGAAACAAAAAATTCGTGAGTGTTGATGCGTTAAAAATAAAAAATGATTCTCAATAGGGGAGAGTTGCTTTTTTAAATGCACCCCTAGATCAGCTTTCCCTTTAATAAAAATAGCTTTCCCCTAACAATTATCATATCTTTAACAACTAGTGGTTATTTGTTTTGATAACCCTAAATTTTCTCGACCTGCTAAATTTTTTGACTGGGAAAACTTTCGCCTAAATTTAGTACATGCATGCTCTAAAGCGAAATTACGGGGCTTACCATCTACCCCATATTGGCATCATTTAGTTTAAAGATATTTTTTTGACTTGAATTGAAAAGAAATGATAACAGAACTCAAGATTGCTAACAGGATTAGGTATAAGAAAATTAAGATAAGGCGTTGTCATGTAGAATTGAAAACAAATGATAAAACATCTTTTTATTATCCAAAGAAGAAAAAGAACCAGATTGTGGCAATCAGGTCCCCTGAAGATATATGGAGTACTAATAACTCTAAAGTTGTGAATTGCTTGGTGACTCACTTTTCTAATCTCTTCAAGAGAGACCCTGATGAAGATAAGTTCCAAATTCAGTTGACAGTTCTGCCAACAACAACATTTCCAAGATCCCTACCAGTGAAGAAGTGTGGACTGTTATTAAGAGAATGAAAAGTCTAAAGTTGCCTAGACCGGATGGGATGCCTACTCTCTTTTACAAAAGATGTTGGGAGCTCATTGGAGAGGACGTTTCTAACACGATTAAAGACTGCTCCAGAACTGCCTCTTTACCTACTTGTTTGAATCACACCAACATTGTTTTGATTCCTAAAATAAAGAATCCCATACTACCTTATGACTATAGACCCATTGCTCTCACCAATATTCTCAGATAAAGCAGTTACCAAAATCCTAGCTCAAAGACTAAAAACTCATCTTAACGATTTAGTCGATACTTCTCAATCTGCGTTCATCCCGGGTAGACTCATCATTGATAATATTGTGACTGCTAAAGAAATCATGCACTCCATGTCTACATCTAGATCTATTATAAGAGCTTTTGCTTTAAACAATGATATTAGCAAATCTTATATAAAATCGGTAGGCGGTTTCTAAGTCACTGTCTTAGGAGTTTCGGCATTATTGGTAAAACTCATGATCTCATCATGAAATGTATTTCTACAACATCCTTCTCTATAGTGATCAATGGTCAGGCTGAGGGGTATTTTGTAAGTGAAAGAGGGTTGAGACAAGGCTGTCCCTTGTGTTAGAGCATTGCTCGGTCGAACTCGCATGCGTTGCTATCTCAAGCATGTTTGTCAGTGTTAGTGATCAAAACTATAAGTCTTGATTTCTAGCCTATGTAGCTAAAGGTCTCGGACTAGGATAGAAAGTGTAGTTGAGATCAAGAACTCCATGGCAATCATCATACAAGACGAAGGACTACTCGGGGAACCGGTGGAACTTCATCGACTAAAAGGTATGTGGAGACTTGAACTTATTTGTCACTCAAAAGTCTATTTACTCTATCTCCTACTCTTGAGACAAAAGTCGTTTAGACGTATAGACTTTCATTATACACATTTTCTATTTCGAGTCGAGTTTAACTCGCCTATCTATTTCTCGAAATATGTATTGGTAAGCTTTCGCTTTAACCGAATTCATCTTTACCTAGTGACGAAAGTCATGTTATGTTTCAATCACTTTGAAAATTGCTCTGACGAAAAATGGTATGTGAATAACGGCTATATAACGTTCTCTGAGAATATTTCAATGATTGAAATAAGAGTTTAGATTACATAACCATTGGTAGGATATAAGCATTGTTATGGAAACACATATATGTATGAGTCCTTATTCCTTGAACCAAAGTTTGCGAACTTTGTTGATCAAGAGAAATGTAAGTGGCGCAAGCCAAATCCATGAATCGGCGGAAGTTCTCACCCGAGAATTTCGTAGAGTTTGTGTACTCCTTCCATGAGCTTAAGTCCGCGAACCCGAGTCCGCGAACTTGAGTAGGTTATATCTAAAACCGGTTGTTCTTGAACTAATGTTTATATAAACTAAGGAATGCTTTTGCAAACCGTGGCTATAAAGTTCATGAACCGATTCGAGTGAATCAAACCATTTTTGCTTCGATTGTGTCTTGTGTAGTTACATAAGATCTAAGCAATTGAACAACTCTCTAACTAGTTCATTTGAGTCATTTGAACTAGTTATGGTGAAAAAAGAATATGGTTGATATGAGAGTGATCATATGGCCAACCATTTGGTTGACTATTGTTGAACCAACAAATATTAATGTTTGGGTACGGTTCATAATCCCAAAATTGAACATTTCATTTGTGTGTAACAAGCTAAGTTTTTGATCCAACAGTTGAGAAATATTAGCTTGAATCTAATCAGTTTTCATCTAATCGGTGAATATTGAATGCTTTGTTACCAAGCTAACATTGATTGCAAACCACTGATTTGAAAGACTATATAAGGGAGAACTCTAACAACTCGGGAAACCTAATCCCCACACTTTACATGTGATACTAGTTTGCTAAGCTAGAGTCGATTCTCCTTTAACCTTTGTTTTTCTTCTTTAAAACCGGGTTAACGACTTAAAGACTTCATTGGGATTGTGAAGCCAAGACCGATACTACTTTTCTTATAGTTGTGTGATATGATCTTGTTGTTTCTATAAATGCAGTACAATTGAAATAATTGGCTTGAGATTTATATCTCCGATAGGCAAGATAGAAAAAGAAATCACAAACACTTCGTCTCATCGTTTGTGATACCGCAATATCTTTTTTCACTGCGTCGATTAAGATTATTGTGAGGTGATCAATAATACAAGGCTGTTCTTCGGGAATATAAGTTCAGGTTATTGATTGGTTCCTGTTCACCTTGATTTATCAAAAGACGAAACAAAACTCATAGGTTTATTCGTGGGAGACGGATTTATCTATTCTGTAGACTTTTCTGTGTGATACAGATTTGTTTATTAAAGTCTTCGACTTTGGGTCATAGCAACTCTTAGTTGTGGATGAGATCATCTAAGCGAATCAAGTATGTAGCATCCTGCTGGGATCAGAGGCGTAGGAGCATAATTGTACTTTGGATCAGTGTGAGATTGATTGGGGTTCAACTACAGTCCAGACCGAAGTTAATTTGGAGTAAGCTAGAGTCCGAGCGGCTTAATACTGGGCGTATGTGTTCAATCTGGACTAGGTACTTAGGGTTTTTCTGCATTTGCGGTTTCCTCGTTAACAAAATTTTGGTGTCTGTGTTATTTCTATTCCGTATTATATTTGTTTATATGATTGAAATCTCACAGTTTGTGCGTTGTTCAATCAATTAGAATATCCAACCTTTTGGGTTGTTGATTTAAATTGATTGACACTTGGATATTGGTCTTTGGTACCATCCAAGTTATTTCTCTTTGATAAAGACTCGCAGATTTCTATTTGCTTGAGTAAAGATCAAATTGAGAGATTGAGATATAAACTCTTTAATATACTTTTTATCTAGATTGAGTCTGACTGTCTAGTTGATTCTCTAGAAAGTATATTGGAGTTTGTCCATACAGATTGCTAATTGAATTGTTGGGTGTGGTTGTTAGACCCCCGCTTTTTCAATTGGTATTAGAGCAGGCAAACACATTAAAGACCTTATAAGTCTGTGTTTGTAGCGATCTGATTATGGACGAGTATATCTCTAATAACGTACCTGTTCATAGATTACCAGATGATTTTCAAAGCTTGGATTCACTGGAGAGGACTGTCACATCTAGGTCAGTATCTAAACATTCTCTTAATGTATAACCTGTTGAAGTCTGGGAAACACGCCTAGAAGAATAGTTGAATGAACTTTTTGATGAAGGTGATTCAGACATTGTTAGAGCATGGATTGGTTGAACCCACCAAGCGTTGGTATGTCAAGTTTGGTTATCATATTTTAGTGTATCAAAACTCATGTTAAGAGTCGCTTGATTATGTACTAGAGTTAAACTCCGTATAGGTCAGCTTGAAAGTATTAGGATATGATACATTACAAGTATTGCGAAGACTTGAAGATGTGAAGAATCAAGGAGCTACAACGACAACAATCATCCTTCCTCTTGAGGTTAGTGATATTTTACTTGAACTGTTTCATTCCCTAACGTATCTTTCAAGTCGTGCATATTGAAAATATAACTGCGAAGCATATTTGAACTCTAGATATACATAGTATTAAGGAATACAATACGAGGTTTATTGCTTAACCATTAAACTTTGTAGATAAGACATCGCCATAATCATTTGAATGTTATTGTGATTATGTATGGGTATGAGGTGAGGATTTCATCCTAGGGAACAATGTTTACATGTGTTCTAAGGAAGTAAGTTCATAAACTTGTTTGTGAACCGAAAAGGAAATCGCCAGGTGTTATTGGTTTTGTTATTCATTGCATATCTTATGAACAACCAATATGTGTGATAGAGTATAACCGCTCCACAACTTGTTGTGTTTTTAGTAGAACTGTTCACAAAGGGCGACTTATGTATTGGTATAACTTTTATTAGTAAAACCGATCTTAAGTAATCACTGTGGTATGATCGGATTTTGTATGTCCGACCTTGTAAGGGAAAGGGAATCGATCCTTGTAAGGGAAAGGGAACTGATCCTAGTAAGGGGTGCAGTACATCAAAGGGAACCGATCCTTGTATGGGGTGCAGCACGGTTCATAGCAGAAAGGGGAACCGATCCTATGGACATGTGCAACACATATAAGTTAGATACCATATATACGTGGGGAACCCATCCTAGTACCTAGTCAACCGAATTTTTGGGAAGCTAGTGTGACTATGCACAATATTCACATGGAGGTACAACCGAAACTTGTTTTGGTAGAACCGTAAACCCATGATT
>JAJJWW010014262.1:0-81858 GCA_023531295.1 Papaver armeniacum
AAAAAAAAAAGTAGAGAGAAAAACCAAAACAAACACACATTACCCGAGTATTATGCCATAAAGATAAATGATTCTGTGATTTGGGTTTCCAAAAATTTGTGAGTTTAATGGCAATGCAATAATGGTAGAATATCATAAGTTACTTAACATTTTATTCGGTAATGAGTGGAAGATGGAAAACCATCGAATGGATAAAACCTTTTTTTTTTTTTTTTCGAGACCAAAATAAAATCCATTCGTTTGATCTTCCTCGTGAGATATTAATTAATATGCCAGAGAATAAACATTTAATGAGATAGTATCACGATGGAATTTAAGAAAGGTAGGGCACGTATAAAGACTTGCAATAATATAGACCGTTGGCTTTAAAGAATATGATGAAACCTAGGAGGGGAGGGAAGATCTTAACCACCAGTTAGAAAAATGAATAAATCTCATCCGTTCCGTGACACACCAAACACTACTGTTGTATAAGCATTGATGATTATATTGAGCTCCTAATCGCGTTATTCACTAATGCGGAACTCGCCAGGCAATTAAGCTCCCAGTTGCATTATTCAAGAATGCGAGCCTAATTATTTCCACCGCTCCATCTCTTTCAGCCTCCTTCACTTCCACTCGCACAGTGGATTATTAGAGTACTGGAGATGTTATCACTAAGACAAAGTGTTGGGACATTAATCCCACATTGGTAGATAGGATTTAATTGGGTTATAAGTCAATGGGATCCCTCATCTAATCAACTGGTTTTCGAGTTGATTTCTACTCATGGGCTTATGGCTAGTTGGGTCGGTATCCTAACACGGAGAGTTCGAGTAAATAGCAACTTGCAACAAAACATCGACCGAATCACAAATGTTTCCATAAACTAGTACGAATTGTTTCGGAGATAGAAACCTAACTTTTTGTTTTCTTCATTTTTTTCTCCGCCTCTCTCACCGACCTCTCTTCTCCTTCAGCTTCGATTTTCCCATTTGCTCCTCCCTTTTCCCTCACCTTCACAGATCAAGTTGTCTCTCTTCCTCCTCCACCAGCACCTCCTTATTCTTCTTCTTCTTTCTATCTCACAACAGTTGAAGGAAACCCTAGCCGTCTCTTACAGTTTGATATTTCCTGTCTAAGATTTGGATCGGAAGTTATTTTCTGAGATCTCTATTTCCCCCTAAGATGGCTGAAGAATACGATGACGGCCCATATTCTACTGATGAAAACGGTGATGATCTAATGGATAGCGGTGATGATATGATGGATACTGACCACAATGAAGTCAACTTAGCAGCTATCATGAAAAAGTTAAAGGTAAGCTACTTTTTTTCCACTTAAAACTTGTTTCTGTTTCAGTCAGAAATGTTAAGTGCAGTGGTAGACATTTAGTAGAATTTAGGGTTTATGATAATCCATTTTAGGGTTTATTTTTGATGGATGATTCACGTGTATTATATTGTGATTGTGTTTCCAGTCTGACAAAGAAGTTAAAGATGCACTCGTTTATGGGTGGGGATCTATTCAGAACGAAGAGGACCGATGAATTGCAAAAATCAGGTCACAGGATAACAACTAATTCAGGGTTTATTTTGAATTATTATTGCTATTATTAACTTGATGTTATAACAATCTAGAAATCACGAATCTCATGTCTTTGAATATGTTTTGCAGCTCGTTATTGGGACTTCAGGATGGAAGTACTTCTGCTCCACCTTTGGATGATATGTAAGTCCGTGTATTTGATGTTTGTTAGATTGTATTCTAGTACTTATTATGAAAATCATGTACGTCTTTTACTTATTTTTGTTTTTTAAATTTTTTTGAATCGGTATTGTTGACTTAGAAAGATTGCTTTTGGCATCGTACTGTTTATCATGCAAAATGCACTGCTATGCTTTCGTTATATTTGAGCTGTATTGCATTTGTAGGAATTTCTCACTACTTCTGGTGTATGTAGTTGCTGAGATGAACAACATATTTTCATTTTTCTACCATTGTTAATTTCAATTTTTATCATTGTTAAGAGAACTGTCAAACATGCATCTGAATTTTTATTATTGTTGTAGGAAACACAGTCATACACGTTTGAGCGAACTTTTCCGTTTTCGAATGCTTTAAAATGTGTAGGAACGCTAAATTTCACCTTTTATGTGGTAGAAAATAACTTCTATTGATAGTGTTACATCTGGTTCTTCTGGTTACTAATTATTTGGATTTTTTTCTATACTTTGGTGATGACTTAGATGTATGCGGAATCAGCTCTGAGGGGGAGATGATGCAAGTGATCACTTCTTTCCACTTCCAACCCTCTTCTTATCAATATTAACTAGACTATTCTCTCTTCTTTGTTCTGATAGTTTGGTATTTACTTTGCCATTAGGTCTCATACGAGAATATGAAGGCATCGGTTGAAAAATGTTTTGGATTACATAATCTCAAGGAGATGGTTATGTGGTTCATAGCTTTTTGTCTCTTTTGGACAGCAACGATATACTTCAAGATGTTAGAAAGCATCTAAGGTCCATTATTAAGTCTATGAGTTGCACGGGTCTGCTGCGGTTTGCCAAAGCAGTTACAGGAGGCTCAGTTTTGTATGAGAAATCTAGTCCCAAGATGAGGGAGATTATTTTGAAATATTACAAGAAGATACTACAGAACCCGGGCATAGAAACAATAAAAGATTTATCGAAGAATTACCTAAACTTCTTAAGAATCCATCTAACTTCGAAATAAAAATAACTGGTGATGTGCAGGTTGTAGACCCTGCTTACTTATCTCCTCACAGTGCTGCAATCAAGATACTGGAAGTCCTTAAAGAAGAAAAAAAAAGAAAGGTATGGATTGTCAAGAAGAAAAAAAGAAATGTATGGATTGTAAACCTCAAGAAGGAAAAAAAAGAAGTATGGATTGTCATTTATTGAGTGCAATGATCAGGAGGCTCAAAGGTGACGTGAAAGAACCTAAGTTTGGTGATGTATTGGAAAAAATATACAAACAGAACCCGTTTAATTGAAGAACTGAAAAAGCATTTGTTGAAGAGCTTCGTAAAGTTAGCGCAGGAGAGGAATTTTCTATAGGGTTGGTTAAAGCAATGTCTGTTGCTGTTTTGGGGCTTAATATGTCCAGTCCAGAAATATTTGTCCCTGCTTTTGGTAGTGATTGTCCTTTAAAACTGGTAATTCATGAGGATCTTCTGAAGTGTATTAGAATTCTCAGTGACAACAAACTCAAAGATGTAAAGGAGTTGCGAACAGTATTGGATCCGATATCTATCTGTAAATTGAAACCACAAAAATTCCAGGAGGCCTTACGGAAATGGCTGATCGAGTACCTATATGAGTACCCTGAGCTCGAGCTTGTTGAGATCCCAGAGCCAGTAAAAAAGACTATTGATATCATCATGGGTATGGATCAAGATGCTATGGTGCCAAAGTCACCAACTCTATGCATCAAACATGAGCAAGCTAATAAAGAGTTAGAGATTGTAGGAAATCTTAGTGCTCAGTTTAAGCAAATTATGCTGGATAAAAATTGTGACCATAACATGGATGAGGACTACAACGATGCATACTTTAAGGATCTTGAAGTGAATAGCTATGATGAGTATGATAATTTGTCGAAGGATGGAGGTAATCACAGTGATGAAAGTGTTGGGGAATGTGAAGCAGATGGTTCTGTATTGCCTGAATCAACTAGTGGTGGAAATGCTTTTACACTGGAAGATATGGGACAAGATTCAAGCGATGGAGCTGGCAAGGAGAAGAAACCTGTGAATAAATACCTCGCCATACAAGAAAATTGTGATAACAGAAGTTTGAGAGCACATAGTCTTATTGGTCATTTACTTGAAAAACTTCTGGATGAAGAAGTGCAGAGCTAGATGGAAGTAAAGATTGTATTTAAGAGGAGGTCGGTCTGATCATCAGGAAGATTGTGCAGGTACCAAACTCGACTCTTTATCATACGCTGGTTTTTAATTCAATGCTTGCTGATTTCTTGGTTCATTGCTCACAAACTAGCATGTGGAAATCGATACTAATTACCCAATAATCAAAATTTTATGTAAAGAAATAGATTGATTAGAACGAACAAAGTGTTGCTAGTCTGATAGGTCTCCTGGGAGCTTTATTCACTCTTTACGAATTATATACATAATATTTTTACTCTTATACAGGTACCGGAAGATGAGAGCATCAGATGATAAAAGAAAAGAAGTTTAACCCCAGAGGCGTGCGCCTACAAATAGTGAGATTTAATTAGTTGTTTCTTGCTTTGTGTATAGATCTTTCTATTAGCCGATGGAGTAGATTGGCTCTTTGGTAAATGTTGATCTCATCCAGTTCTAGATGACTTTCTTTTCCTTTATGATGATTGAGAATTGCAAATTACATGTGTTTGAATTTAGTCTTGGTGTAGTGATAGGTTTATGTGCAAACTGCGTTTCAGTGGCTGGAAGGCTGTAACTTTTGTTTGTTGTTTGTTTGTTTGTTTTTTTGGTAAAAAGTCTTGTTATTCTAGAGAGGAGAAGTAAATTAGTCTCCTTCGGTAAAATAGAGAAAAAATAGCATGTCCAAGGATCTTCAGAAAACAATGTCTGTTTACACCTGAATGACTTTTGATAGGCTCAAACAATATCAAGGTTTTTAAATGATGCAGGTGCAAATTTCTCTCAATTCCATTTTTACTGAATGGTTTCAGCTTCATTTGGTGATGCAAAAGCACCAGTGCTTATGTTCTTCACTAAGATGTTCATTTTATACTTCCACCTTGCTGCTTTCAGTTTTGCCCAAATGTAGTATAGTGATACTGACTTTTCTGAAAACAAAAATTATATTCTTATTCTAGTTTCTGGACAACATGCAGAAAACAAGATGTAATGAGAAAACATTGATTATGGCAGTTAGAAGATTTAGGTCTATTGATTGGCTGTCAACTTAGAGTCCATCAAGGTTGCAGTTATCTGCATTTTGCAGATGGATTTTACCTTCCTTCAGTAATCCGCAGTATGGGTGTGTAATATGTGAAAGGTTAGGTTTGTTATAGTTGCCATACAGCGAGTTTAGTGAGCTTCTGCTGTAAAAATATGGATCTTGAGGCATGTTCTTGTGGAGTTGTAGTTGATTGTTAAACTTGTCCAGCAAAAAAAAGACAAGTAACTATGGAGGATTATGTTTATTGGAAGCAAGAGAACTCAGACCTTTAACACCCTGCTTCTATTCCCACTTCTCTTTCTGTTCACGACCTAACAAAACTCCCCACTTCTATTCCCCTCATTCACAACTGCTCCAACTCTATTCTTCATTTGCGAATCTCCGTAAATCAATTTCATTAAGACTGATCAGAATTTCTAAGACTTTCGGTAACATGAAGGTAAGCAGATGAAAGGTAAGCAGATGAAACACCATCACATCCTATAAAGCTTTGAAGGTAATCTACTCACCAAAAAAATTCGTTTCTTAGAATCCGCAAGGCATATAACTTTTTCTTCCTTATGTGAAAGTATCTAAATTACTTTTTCTTCCTTATGTGAAAGTATCTAAATTATCCATGACGTGTTGCAGTTATCGAATAACAATCTGGAATTAGTTCATAGGGGTATGAAATGGTTACTCTTTGAGATGCACGTTAACTAATTGATCAAATTCTTGAATGATATGCTAATTCATGATATTTTCATCAACTGATATCTCTTTTAATTTGTTTGGTTTTTTAAATTTGGTCCATGAAATTTTCATCAATTTGATTCATGTAATGCAGTATTTGAAAAAAGAGACACCAACGTCATTACCATTACAACTCTCCTTTACCAAAACACCTCTCTCTGTTGTTATTTCTCTGCACATTGTATAAGAAAAAGAGTGGAATCCATTGGTGAGGAGGTTAGTTGAATCTATTTTTGCCCTTGAACTGTTTAAAAGTTTGTATTTTTTTTTATATGTGACAATCTTCTGATCCGCAGAGTTAACCAACAAAACGAAACATTGATTATGGGTTTCAGGAAAGCATCACAGATGATGATTGTTCTCCATTATTCTGGGGAAGCCTAAACCTACTGCCAATAGATTGTTTCATTAGGTATTTGAAAAGATATTTTAGTTTTTGGATGGGATTATGATTTCTAACACTATCAGTTTGGACTAATGGTATCAATGTTAAATGTGATGACTTCTTTCAATGTTTCTGACAATTAAAGATATATTTTTAATTGTTTTACTTTAAATTTTGTTAAACGGCTTCAACAAAAAGGCATTACAAGTGTTTGCACTTGTAATGGTATTAATAGCCTATTTGTAGTCATGTGGTGAAATCGAGTGCTATGCATCAAATTTTTGATTGGTTTCGAGTTATATTTTGCAGGACTTAGATGACTTCATAAACGAACTTGAAACTAGATGAGGCCAGGAAAGGCAGAAAGTTATGGAAAGATATCTTGGCTGTCAAAAGACATCAAAAAATTCGTACTCCTGAAAAAGACATCAAAAGACTTCATGACCGTGGTTATGAAGATAGACTGGATAGGTGGACTAGGAAGAATTATATGTGCAAAAATCATATTCTTAATCGCTGATGATTCCCTTATGATTTTTACAATGCAAAGGAGAATTTTACTGCTTTTGATTTATGGGAAGCCTTGAAGAAAAATATCTGTTGAGGGTCAGCTGGAAGCAAGAAGTTCTTGGTGGCTAGGTTCCTTGATTACAAAATGACTGATGAAAAACTCCGTAGTCAATCAATTCTTGGAACTTCGATAATCATCAACGAAATTCTTGTCAAGGCAATGTTATTGATGAACCTTTCCAAGTATCCGTGATTATTGAAAAACTTCCTCCTTCGTGGAACGAATACAAAAGGAAGTCGCTACACAAGACTCGTGAAATCACCATGATAGAGCCGAGGAAAAGGATTCAAGATTGAGGAACTATCGTGGCCGCAAGGACAAGAGCACGATGCCGAGCAAAGACATGCCCAACAAAGCTCATATCCTAGATGATAATGCCGCATCAAAGAAAGGACATGAAGGAAAATCAATCCAAAGAAAATGGTAACAAACGTCGTAACTCCAAAGGTAACCATCTTAAACCAAAGGGTGGTGTCTCTAAAAACACTATCAAAGGTGACCGTTATAACCGTGGTAAACCCTGGTCATATGGCCAAAGGCGTAGAGCCTAAAAAGACCAAACATGATCCTAAAATGAAAAATAAGGCGAACATAGTAGATGATTCTCGGATATTTTACCGGCATGGTGTCTCGAAGTCAACCTTGTCTCTAATATGACTAATGTGACAGACTGGTGGTTAGATTCTGGAGCCACCCGGCATGTCTGCAAGTTCAGAAAATGCTTTCTCCTCCTATAACAAAGTAGGAGATGATGAGAAATTGTTTATGGGAAACTCTTCCACCGCTAAAGTGGTGGGAAAAGGCAAGGTTGAATTGAAGCTCACCGGGAAAAACTCTCATTGAATGACGTGTATCACGTCCGGACATATGTAAGAATCTTATCTCGAGACCATCTTACTAGGGAAAGGTTTTAAATTTGTTCTTGAGTCTAACACCGTTGTAATCTCTAAGAGTGGTGACTTCGTAGGGAAAAGGTTATGTCACCGAAAACATGATTAAGCTTTAGTGTATCTTTTGAACATGAAAGCTAATGCATCTTCTTCTGCTTATGTTTGTGACTCCTCACATGTTTGGCATGATAGACTTGGACATGTTAATTTCAAATCTTTGGAAAGACTCGCTAATTTAGGTTGCATTCCAAAAATAAACATTGACAAAAATCATAGATGTGAAATTTGTGTTGAATCTAAATATGCAAGAAAACCATTTAATAAAAAGGTTGAACGTAGATCAGTTCCCTTAGAACTAATACACTCAGATTTAGGAGATTTGAAATCAACACCAACTAGAGGTGGTAAAAAATGGTACATCACTTTATAGATGATTACTCACGATATCATCAAAGTTCATCTTCTTAGAAGTAAAGACGAGGCTTTAGAGGCCTTCAAAATATATAAACTTGAAGTAGAAAACCAAAAAGGTGTTAAAATTAAAACTCTTAGGTTAGACCATGGCGGTGAGTATGTGATACCCATAGTGAATTTTGTAAACTTAATGGCATCATTCATGAAAACTACCGCACCTTCTTCACCCGAGTCGAATGGAGTAGCCGAAAGGAAAAATCGAACACTCATAGATATGGTGAAGCTATGTTGACAGTTGTGGTTACCTTCAAACTTGTAGGGGAAGCAATTCTCTCGCATGCTATATCTTGAACCGAGTTCCATTTAAAAAATCGATAAAACTCCTTACGAGTGTGGAAAGGTAGACAACCTTCATATGCATACTTTAAAGTGTGGGGGTGTTTGTCCAAGGTGGCCATTCCTCGTTCCAAGAGAACCAAAATAGGACCTAAAACTCGTAGGATTTTGTGTTTTCCTAGGATATCCTGAGCATACTAATGCACATAGGTTCATGGTCATCAGTTCTGACCATAATAACATTGGTCTGAACTCCATAATGGAATCTAGAGATGCTGTGTTTTTTTTGAGCACATATTTCCTTTAGGGTCTGGACCTCGAAAAAGGGTCCATGATGACCTCACAGATGTTCCTTCGACTAGTCAACCCCCGTCTCTAGATGTTGAGACCGAACCTAGAAGAAGCTTCGATTAATGAGTGGGATTCATTCAACAAAACGAAACTTGGGACCTTGTAGACTTACCTCCTGGTAGTAAAGCCATAGGTTGCAAATGGGTTTTCAAAAGGAAGCTTAGAATGGATGGAACTATAGAAAAATACAAAGCTAGGTTGGTAGCTAAAGGCTATAGACAACAGGAAGGATTAGATTTCTTTGATACTCATTCACCGGTCACAAGAATCACCTCTATTAGGATGTTGATTGCTATTGCTTCTATTTATGATTTGCATATACATCAGATGGATGTTAAAACTGCATTATTATATGGTGAATTGAATGAAGAAATTTATATGGACCAACCTGAAGGTTTTGTTGTGAAAGGTTGTGAAAACAAAGTATGCAAATTGAAAAAATCTCTGTATGGTTTAAAACAAGCACCTAAACAGTGGCATGAAAAATTTAATCATGTAATGATATCTAATGGCTTCAAGGTTAATGAATCTGATAAATGTGTTTACATTAAATCTGTGGATGATTCTCATGTTATTGTGTGCCTGTACGTTGATGATATGCTCATATTAGGAAGTAACCTTGATATTATTAATACCACAAAAAGCATGCTTAACGATAACTTTGACATGAAAGACTTAGGCCCTGCTGATGTAGTCTTAAGGGATGAAAATCAAAAAGACGTCTGATGGATATAGTCTTAGTCAATCTCATTATGCCGAAACTGTACTTAAGAGATTTAATCATGAAAGTGCTAAACCTGTATCTACTCATTATGATCCCAATTGTAACTTGAAAAGGAACAATGGTGAGGGAATTTCTCAACTTGAGTATTCTCGCATTATTGGCAGTCTTATGTATTTGATGAATCAGACAAGACCCGATATTTCCTACACCGTGAGTAGATTAAGCGGGTACACTTGCAACCATGGGTATGGATCATTGGAATGCTCTCTCTGAGTTCTACGCTATGTGAGAGGCACTTCAAACTATTGCTTGAGTTTTGGCAAGTATCCTCAACAGTCTTTGGAAGGGTATTGTGATGCCAACTCGGATATCGACTCGGGATGAGTGCAAATCCACTAGTGGGTACATCTTCACACTTGGAGGTGCTTCCGTGTCATGGAAGTCTTCCAAACAGACATGTATAGCTCGATCCACTATGGAGTCTCGAGTTTATAGCCTTGGAGAAAGCCGGGAGAGGAAGTCGAATGGATACGAGTTTTCTCGGGAGGAATTCCACTGACCCAAGCTCGTGTCTTCAATCGCAATCCTTTGTGACAGCTAAGCCGCTATTGGTTGCGCAAGGAACAGTGTATACAATCGAAAGTCCATACATCTACAAAGAAGACACAAGACGGTGAAACAACTACTCTCTACCGGGTATTATCTCTATAGACTTCGTAAAGTCCAAATATAATATTGCGATTCTTTGACGAAAGGTTTATCTAGAGAGGTAGTTAGATCCACATCGAGGGGGATGTGACTTAAGCTCATAGAATAAATCACCATGAAGGATACTCAACCTTGTGAATGGAGATCCAAGATCAAGGTTGAATGATACAACTAATTTATGGTGGTATCGAGAAAGCACTATCTTTGTCCCTCCCTATGGTGTAACAGTGTGATAGTGCTACCTGCATGATTTAGGATGATCTGTTGAGATCTTAATGGGCTCCATGGCTTTGTTTAAAGCGGGGTGTGGCAGGACACTCTTAATGGACTCACCTATGTGGATGTTGGAAGTGGGGCCGCTTCCTATGAGAATTTGAGCGATTCTCTAGAGACATTTATTAAGTCCGGGATTTAGCCCACGGCCAAAACGAGTACAATGGCAAGAGATTGGCGGCTTTTCTTTGAGACATCAAAGTGTGGTTGTTATTTCTGAATTTCCCTCACTGTTGGCGGTTCAAGACATTGCGTTCACCGTTACAACAAGCAGTTTCAGTAACCTCTCACTAAGTTAAGGTTCAATCTCTGGGACACCTTAGCCTAATTTTGTTGTCTTCTATTTTCTCGTATTTTATCGATATGTTTTATCATTCATGTGGGAGGTTGTTAGAAAAAAAACGGATTTTGTATTAAAACCAAAAGTACATGGACCATGATTTGATCCCGAGACCAATTGCCCAATATTTGTTTTTTCATTTGAATGGATACAACATTAGTCCCACATAAACTAAAATATTTAGAGTTTTAGACTTAAATACCATGGGTTTTGCCTAAAAGGCATGGCCCTTTGGGTCTACAAACTTTTGTGTGAGGGGGAAGACCTAGACTACGACAAGTTTGTCTTTCCGTGACGCGCGGTGCTCCGACCAAGCACGCACGCACGCCTGCCGCCATTCGTCCGTCCGTCCGTCCGCCAAGTGATCGGCTCTGTGTGGGTTCACTAGATCCTATCTTTTTCTTTGAAAATTTTCCTACGTGTTTTCCACTCATGAAGAAGAAGAATTTTTATGATTTGTTTATACGTGTTTGTAGCACACGTGAAGTATCTTCCTCCTTGTCTGTACGTGTTTGGATCATGTGTCTGACGCGCGTGCTTAGTAGCTGACTGACAAAAGCAACACTCTGTTTTAGGACTGAAAAGAAGAAAACATCTTCACTCTATTTTAAGCCCTTACTGTCTTTCATCTTTTTTAAACAAAAACATTACCAAGACGCATGGTTTCTTTGCATGTTTTTCCTCTCGTTTTTAACGCCCTAAACACTATATAAGAGAGAAGTCTTCACTCATTTTACACACAATAAGAAACATCTCTTCTTCTCGCTCTTCCTCTGTTTTCAGGAATGTAGTTTTACTATCAACTTTGTTTTAAGTTTTTCGTTTATATTTCTTTGCCAAGTTCTAAGAGTGCTTTCTTTGTATGATACGAAGAGGAGTACTATCATTAGTTGCATCCTCGAGGTGACTTGCCAATCTGCTATAGCATCTCGGGGAGTAGCATGCAATATTACCTTTAGGTCAACAGTATCTCATACGTGCCTCTACTAGTTCTTGCTACCATTATAAGTGCATCTCCTGGAACGTCTATCACGCATCAGTTCGAGCTAAGTATTTTTTTCTAAGTTATTACGAATGTTGTCATTATTTCCAACAAATAAATTTTGTTAAACAGTGTGACTATGGTGTAATAGTGTGACAGTGTGATAGTGACTATGGTGTAACAGTGTGATAGTGACAACGGCAAGAGCTTGGTGGCTTTTCTTTGAGACATCAAAGTGTGGTTTTATTTCCGAATTGCATTCACAAATTGGCGTTTCAAGACATTGCGTTCACCATTACAACAAGCAGTTCCGGTAACCTCTCACTAAGTTAAGGTTCAACCTCTAGGACACCTTAGCCTAATTTTGTTGTCTTCTGTTTTCTCGTGTTTTATCGATATGTTTTATCATTCATGTGGGGGATTGTTAGAAGAAAAAAAAAACGGATTTTGTATTAAAACCAAAAGTACATGGACCATGATTTGATCCCTAAACCAATTGCCTACTAGTTGTTTTTTCATTTGAATGGATAAAACATTAGTCCCAAATAGACTAAAATCTTTAGAGTTTTAGACTTAAATACCATGGGTTTTGCCTAAAGGGCATGGTCCTTTGGGTCTACACACTTTTGTGTGAGTGGGAAGACCTAGAATATGGCAAGGTTGCCTTTCCCGCACACGCGGTGCTTCAGACCAAGCACGCACGCGCGCCGTCCGTCCTGGTCCAGGCGGGTGGGCGGGCTCGGAGTGTGGGTGTGGGTTCACTAGATCCTATCTTTTTGCTGAAAGTTTTCCTACGTGTTTTCCACTCATGAAGAAGAAGAATTTTTATGATTTGTCTATACGTGTTTGTGGCACACGTGAAGTATCTTCCTCCTTGTCTGTACGTGTTTGGCTCATGTGTCTGACACGCGTGCTTAGTAGCTGACTGACAAAAGCAACACTCTGTTTTAGGACTGAAAAGAAGAAAGCATCTTCACTCTGTTTTAAGCCTGCCATGTCTTTCACTGTTTTTTAAACAAAAACATTACCAGTACGCATGGTTTCTTTGCATGTTTTTCCTCTCATTTTTAACGTCCTAAACACTATATAAGAGAGGAGTCTTCTGCTCATTTTACACACAACTGAGAAACATCTCTTCTTCTGCTCTTCCTCTATTTTCTGTGAACAGTTTTACTATCAACTTTGTTTTAAGTTTTTCGTTTATCACTGCTGCCAAGTTCTAAGAGTGCTTTGTATGCTACGAAGAGGAGTACTATCGTAGTTGTATCCCGGAGGTGACTTGTCAACCGCTATAGCATCTCGAGAGGAGTAGCAGGCAATATTACCTTTAGGTAAATAAGTATCTCATACGTGCCTCTACTAGTTCTTGCTACCATTATCGTGCATCTCCGGAACATCAATCACGCATCAGTTCGAGCTAAGTATTTTTTTCTAAGTTATTACGAATGTTGTCATTATTTCCAACAAATAAATTTTGTTAAACAGTGTGACTATGGTGTAACAGTGTGACAGTGTGATAGTGACTATGGTGTAACAGTGTGATAGTGACAACAGCAAGAGCTTGGAGGTTTTCATTGAGACATCAAAGTGTGGTTGTTATTTCTGAATTGCATTCACTGTTGGCGGTTCAAGACATTGCGTTCACCATTACAACAAGCGAGTTCCGTGAACCTCTCACTAAGTTAAGGTTCAATCTTTGGGACACCTTAGCCTAATTTTTGTTGTCTTCTCATTTTTCGTGTTTTATCGATATGTTTTATCATTCATGTGGGGGATTGTTAGAAAAAAAAACGGATTTTGCATTAAAACCAAAACTACATGGACCATGATTTGATCCCTAGACCAATTGCCCACTAGTTGTTTTTTCATTTGAATGGATAAAACATTAGTCCCAAATAGACTAAAATCTTTAGAGTTTTAGACTTAAATACCATGGGTTTTGCCTAAAGGGCATGGCCCTTTGGGTCTACACACTTTTGTGTGAGGGGGAAGACCTAGAATATGGCAAGGTTGCTTTCCTCAGATGCGCGGTGCTGCCAGACTGCGCACGCACACACGCCGCCGCCGTCCGTCCGATCGGGCGGGCGGGCTGGGCTAGGGTGTGGGTGTGGGTTCACTAGATCCTATCCTTTTGCTGAAAATTTTCCTACGTGTTTTCCACTCATGAAGAAGAAGAATTTTTATGATTTATCTATACGTGTTTGTGGCACACGTGAAGTATCTTCCTCATTGTCTGTACGTGTTTGGATCATGTGTCTGACACGCGTGCTTAGTAGCCGATGACAAAAGCAACACTGCTTTAGGACCGAAAAGAAGAAAGCATCTTCACTGCTGTTTTAAGCTTGCCTGTCTTTCATGTTTTTTAAACAAAACATTACTAAGACGCATGGTTTCTTTGCATGTTTTTCCTCTCGTTTTTAACGTCCTAAACACTATATAAGAGAGGAGTTCACTCATTTTACACACAACCGAGAAACATCTCTTCTTCTGCTTCTTCCTCATTTCAGCATACAGTTTTACTATCAACTTTTTTTTAAGTTTTTCGTTTATCACCGCTGCCAAGTTCTAAGAGTGCTTTCTTTGTATGATACGAAGAGGAGTACTATCATAGTTGTATCCCCGGAGGTGACTTGCCAACCGCTATAGCATCTCAAAGGAGTAAAGGGCAATATTACCTATAGGTCGCCGTATCTCATACGTGCCTCTACTAGTTCTTGCTACCATTATCGCTGCATCTCCCGGAACATCAATCACGCATCGATTCGAGCTAAGTATTTATTCTAAGTTATTATTTAATGTTGTCATTATTTCCAACAAATAAATTTTGTTAAACAAGTGTGACTATGGTGTAATAGTGTGACAAGTGTGATAGTGACTATGGTGTAACAAAGGTGATAGTGACAACGGCAAAGAGCTTGACTCCGCTTTTCTTTGAGACATCAAAGTGTGGTTGTTATTTTCGAATTGCATTCACTCGTTGGCGGTTCAAGACATTGCGTTCACCATTACAACAAGCGATTAGAGTAACCTCTCACTAAGTTAAGGTTCAATCTCGGGACACCTTAGCCTAATTTCATTGTCTTCTGTTTTCTCGTGTTTTATCGATATGTTTATCATTCATGTGGGGGATTTTTAGAAAAAAAAACGGATTTTGTATTAAAACCAAAAGTACATGGACCATGATTTGATCCCTAGAACAATTGCCCACTAGTTGTTTTTTCATTTGAATGGATAAAACATTAGTCCCAAATAGACTAAAATATTTAGAGTTTTAGACTTAAATACCATGGGTTTTGCCTAAAGGGCATGGCCCTTTGGGTCTACACACTTTTGTGTGAGGGGGAAGACCTAGACTAAGACAAGGTTGTCTTTCCCGTATGCGGGGTGCTTCGCACCGAAGCACGCACGCCACCGCCGTCCGTCCGGTCGAGAGGGCGGGCCGGGCTCGGGCTCGGGTGTGGGCTCACTAGATCCTATCATTTTGCTGAAAATTTTCCTACGTGTTTTCCACTCATTAAGAAGAAGAATTTTTATGATTTGTCTATACGTGTTTGTAGCACACGTGAAGTATCTTCCTCCTTGTCGTACGTGTTTGGCTCATGTGTCGACACGTGTGCTTAGTAGTGATCGACAAAAGCAACACTGTTTTAGGACGAAAAAGAAGAAAGCATCTTCACTGTTTTAAGCCCGCCTGTCTTTCACTATTTTTTAAACAAAAACATTACTAGTACGCATGGTTTCTTTGCATGATTTTCCTCTCCTTTTTAATGTCCTAAACACTATATAAGAGAGGAGTCTTCATCTCATTTTACACACAACTGAGAAACATCTCTTCTTCTGCTCTTCCTCTGTTTTCTGTAAACAGTTTTACTATCAAATTTTTTTAAGTTTTTCGTTTATCACTGCTGCCAAGTTCTAAGAGTGCTTTCTTTGTATGCTACGAAGAGGAGTACTATCGCAGTTGTATCCCGGAGGTGACTTGCCAACTGCTATAGCATCTCGTAGGAGTAGAAGGAAATATTACCTTTAGGTCAGCCGTATCTCATACGTGCCTCTACTAGTTCTTTCTACCATTATCGGTGCATCTCCCCGGAACATCAATCACGCATCAGTTCAAGTATTTTGTCTACGTTATTACGAATGTTGTCATTATTTCCAACAATCTAAAGGTAATATGTGTTCAAAAACACAACATCTATAGATTCAATTATGGTGTTCTAACAATGTTATTATTTTTTAATCGATGACCATGAACCTATGTGCATTAGTATGCTCGTGGATATCCTAGAAAACATAGTCTACAGTTTTAGGTCCTATTTTGGTTCTCTTGGAACGAGGAATGGCCACCTTGGCCAAACACCCCCACACTTTAAAGTATGCATAGGAAGGTTGTCTACCTTTCCACAGCTCGTAAGGAGTTTTATCTAATTTTTTAAATGGAAATCGGTTCAAGATATAACATGCAGAGAGAATTGCTTCCCCCACAAGTTTGAAGGTAACCTGAATCGGTCAACATAGCGTTCACCGATTTATGAGTGTTCGATTTTTCCTTTCGGCTACTCCATTCGACTCAGTGAAAGAAGAAGGTGCATTAGTTTCATGAATGATTCCATTAAGTTAACAAAATTCACCTATGGGTATCACATACTTACCGCCACTGATCCGACCTAAGAGTTTTAATTTTAACACCTTTTTGGTTTTCTACTTCAAGTTTATATATTTTGAAGGCCTCTAAGGCCTCATCTTTACTTCTAAGAAGATGAACTCCGACAAAATCGTGAGTAATCATCTATAAAAGTGATGTACCATTTTTTACCACCTCTAGTTGGTGTTGATTTCAAATCTCCTAAATCTGAGTGTATGAGTTCTACGGGAACTGATCTACGTTCAACCTTTTTATTAAATGGTTTTCTTGCATATTTAGATTTAACACAAATTTCACATCTATGATTTTTGTCAATGTTTATTTTTGGAATGCAACCTAAATTAGCGAGTCTTTCCAAAGATTTGAAATTAACATGTCCATGTATATCATGCCAAACATGTGAGGAGTCACAAACATAAGCATAAGAAGATGCATTAACTTTCAAGTTCAAAACAAATACACTAAGCTTAATCATGTTTTCAAAGTGACATAACTTTTCCTACTAAGTCACCACACTTAGAGATTACAATGAGTGTTAGACTCAAAGAATAAATTTAAAACCTTTCCCTAGTAAGATGGTCTCTGAGATAAGATTCTTGCATATGTCCGGGACGTGATACACATCATTCAATGCGAGTTTTTTCAAGTGAGCTTCAATTCAACCTTGCCTTTCCCCATAAACAATTTCTCATCATCTCCTACTTTGTTATAGGAGGAGAAAACATTTCTGAACTTGCAGACATGCCTGGTGGCTCCAGAATCTAACCACCTGTCTCTTACATTGGTCATATTAGAGACAAGGTTGACTTCAGACACCATGCCAGTAAAATATCCAGAATCATCTACTATGTTCACCTTATTTTTCTGTTTAGGATCATGTTTGGTCTTTTTTGGCGCTCTACAGTCTTTGGCCATATGGCCGAGTTTACCACAGTTATAACAGTCACCTTTGATGGTGTTTTTAGAGACACCACCCTTTGGTTTAAGATGGTTACCTTTGGAGTTACGACGTTTATTACGTTTGTTACCATTTTTGCTGGATTCAGATTTTCCTTCATGTCCTTTCTTTGATGCAGCATTATCTTCTTGGATATGATCTTTGTTGGACATTGCTCAGCATCAGGCTCTTGTCCTCGCAGCACAGTAGTTCCTCAACTTGAATACTTTTCCCCAGCTCTATCATGGTGATTTCACGAGTCTTGTGTCGCAGCTTCCTTTTGTATTCATTCCACGAAGGTGGATGTAGTTGCAGTGGATTTCCTACACTACACCCCTCACTAGATTCAACACAATTAATCCACTTAAAGATGTATAACTATGAATTTGATTGATTATTTTCTTGAAATGTTTACAAGGATAGTTAGAATAGAGCTAAGGAAATTACAATCACTCTGAAGTTTCTCTCTCTTAATATCTTGCTCAACAATTCAAAAAGACCTCCCCTACAATAGACTTACTCAACCCTTTATATAGGGTATTACATAGTGGATGACAGTAAGTTGTCCTTTATTTTTGGAATGACTCGCGAAGTATCGCAAGTGTATAAGTGTTTGTCTTCGCGACACTCCTAAATCTCGCCAAATCTCCACACTTTTCTCATGTTTTTGCTTTAGTCATCCATTGCGTCATTTATATTATTTCCCTGCGACACCTTCGCAATGATGTCGTTTATTGATCTCGCAAAGTATTGATATCGTGATATTATAATCCTACATCTTGCCTCTTCTCATGTCTTCTCTGCGAAGGAGAGAATGTCATGAGAATTAATATTTTGAAATGCCGCAACGACTTATCTTTATCTATTTTAATCTCGTACTTTTATACGGAACTTCTTACAGATGTTTTCTTCTTCCATTCCTTTCTTGACACGTTTCATTCAACCGTTTACTTTTGACCATTCACGTCCCATCTCGCATTAAAAGCACTTATTTTCTCGAGGATCTTTCTCTATATATATAGTTTTCTCACCCTTCTCTTCTTCTCTTTTATTTTCTCTCTGCAATTTTCCTTCAACTTCCTTCCTCCGCAATTTGCGCTTCTGCTACTGTAAATCCTTCCTTCTCGATTTTTCACTTCTCCCTTCATTCCCATACTCTGATAATGGCTTCACTTGGTCGTCGCATACACACCCCTTTTCAATGAAGTTCAACAAGTTACAGAAAAGGGTTTCACTTTATCAACCATTCCTGATCAAGAATCTTCATCTATACTTTCTGCAATTTTTTTTTCTGATCATCAATGTGATGATCAGAAAATCATAGTCTCACTAGGTCAACTCCTCGCAGGTATTCCCATTCCTCTATACAATCCCGAGATACCATTATTCTATGAAATCCTTGCTCATGAAAAATTCTCGCGAGCTGTTTATCGCTTGAGCGGCGACGCATCCGTCTAATGCTTGAATTCGCCAACCGTGGCGGCTCGGTAAAGGATCTTTATATCCCGATAATGTCAAAGATCCTAGATTTGTAAATTTAGAGATAGCCGCCGAGAAGTATACTTTGTAGAGAACTTCTTTGCGAATTATGCGATTATAAACATGAGAAATGATAAATCTCTTACTGGGTGCTCGATCAAGAAAAAGATAACGTTGATGCCGATAAACTGCTCATGCAAGATATTGATGGCATTCGGTAAAAATAATACCCCTCGCCACTCCAAAGATGAGAAGTGGTGGGTTGTTCCTCTATTTTTAAGCGGACCTTATATCGCAGGTTCACATGCACTCCCTGCAAATCTCGCAAATTATTGTCCTTGGGAATTTAAGTGGCCCGAGAAGACAAAAGAGGCATACTTCCTTTTTTCAGTTTTGCTTTGCGATATTTCCCTCCTCTTATATTTACTAAACTTGCAAAAATTTTAGATTGACAAACTGAGGAAAAGTTATAAAAGAAATCCAAAACTGAATACTCTGGCGATACTTCGATCGATCACGGATGAAGTAAGAAACATTTTCTTTTGTTATTTTAAACAATATTGTTGCCTCTGTTTCTTATCTTTATTCGTGTGCGAAGGTTGACGTTGAAGAAGCTGAAGCTGCGAAGGTTAAAGGCAAGAATAAAACCACTTCTCGCAAGGATGCATCTTCGGTCCATCTTCTAAAAAAACGAAAAGTTCAATCTTCTTCTCATTGAAATTCTTCATCTAGTGAAACATTTGATGATGATGACAACGATTTAAACACTTCTTTCGCAAAGGGGAGTCAATCAACTGAATCCCCTATGGAGCAATTATCCAACATTTTCTCAGACTCCCTGCAAGGAATTGGAGACAGACACCTTTCTAGTATTTGCGAAGCTCTCGCAAATGTGTGTAATGCTACTTTGCTAGAAGGCAATGACTCTTTTAAAGGGGCTTCCAGATCTATATCTCCCAGCTTCTTGAATGCACTTAATGCCTTGGTATGTCTGAATTTCTATTTTTCCTTATGATTTTAATTTTTATTATATCTTGACAACCTCTTTATCTCTCTTTATAGGCCGGAAGAACTTCTTTTGTCGTTGCCTCAGATTTTGAGAGGAGACACAATACTCAACTGAAGAAGAATACTCAACTTCAAGTTGAAATTGTGGACTCTCGCAAGAGGCATGAGGATGAAACCGCTGCAACTCGCGAAACAATCCAACAATTGGAAACCGAGTCGTCCACTCAGAAGAATAGAATCTCTACTCTTCAAAGCGCTAATCAACAACTTTATGGTACAAAAATTTTTACTCTTCAAGTCGTCTTTATTTGTCATTTGTTCTTCTTTTCCTAACTTACTATTTTCGCAGACATATATAATCTCTCTGAAGAAGCCGTTCTTCTTCATTCATTTCCTGAGCCTATGGATAATGATATTCTTCTCACTCATCTCAACGAATCTTTAAGTAATTCATCAAACAAAGTTAATTCCCTTCCGTTAAATGAACTTCAAGCCAAATATCGCCTCTTCGAGATTGAGCATAGATCCAGTTTAAGTTTAGCCAACCAATTTAAACGAATGCATCTTGATTCTCGTAAGAAAACCAAAACTTTAAGGAAGAAAATTAGTGACCTTATAGATGACAAAGATCGCATTGCTAACAAAGGTGCACAGCATTAGCAAAATTTCAAAAATCTCTTCTTGAAGTACAAATTGAACGAGATGAATTACTTTTAATTCCATACTTAACGAGCGAGAAGATCAAATTCGTTCAGGTTCTTGTTATAAATAATAATGATGAATTTGCTTGGGCTGCGAAGGTTTTAGACAATGCCAGGAATAACTTAGGTGTTGATGTTAGTCTTCATGCCGAGCATACTGCCTTGGTTAAAGATATGATATCTGACAGAGAAGGCTGTTTATTATACTTTACTGCTCCTTATTTCTGTAGTATTGCTACCAAGTTGTTAACTTATTGTCACTTGTTCGCAGAATCCGAGAAGAGATTTCAGATGAGGATCGGAGAACTTGAATCAGAAAAAGAGCAAATCGCAGAAGGCCTTTCTCTTCGCAACAACAAGTATTCCAAGCTGAAGAAACAATTGCAAGCTACGTGGCTAATTTTAACAACAATGCGTTCATTTTCGCAATCAAACTATTGAGACAGTTTGCAATGATCACAATATTCCTCTTAGTTCATACCCTTGTCTTCTTGATAATATTCCTGAAGATACGCCTTTCTCAGACGTTTTTGATAGTGAAGCTAGTGAAGAAGAAGAGTCTGGCGAGAAGAATGATGAAATTCAAGAGTCTGATAAAGAAGAAGAATCCTCAAAGAAATAACCTCTTTTTCTTCTTTCGCTTCTTGTAATATCTGCATATATACTCTTGTAATCTTTCATTTCTATAACTCCTTATTGTAAATTTCTTGGATTACTGGATATGAATTCAACCTTTGTTTTCTTTACTTGCGCATTCCAATCAAGCAATTCTTCTTTATAATACATTAATCTTTATTTCCTCGTTTCTTTTATGCATAAATCTATCATATGAAAATGAATAACAAAATCTCATCTCATTCATTTCCATACTTGCCTCTGTTATTTATTTTCAAATGAGATATTTAGCCCTTCTATATGAAGAAATATAATCATTTTCGCAAATTCGTTTTTTGTTGAAGTTCATCATTGCGACAAGATCGCAGGACATCTTCACAAATGAAGAAATCTATTGATCTTGCCTTAACATTTCTTGTGTGGTCTTATTTTGCCTTCCTAATTAAAGGTCTTATTTCGCCACCCCTCATTGCGAAAAATCGGCAGACGTCTTTACATTTTCATGCAATGACCCATTGATCTTGTCTTATCATTTCACAAGTATTTTTGCCTCTGCAGGATATTTTACTTGCGACAATATGACAGGCTTAAATATTCTTGCGAATATAAAACCCCATGACATTGTCGTCTTTGCGACGAAATCGCAGGACGTTTTTACATTTTCATGTAAAAACCCATTGATCTCGCCTTACCCCCATGTTAGTATTTTTGCCTCTTCAGGATCATTGCACAAATATGACAAGTCTAAATTTCCTTGCGAAAATAAATCCTCATGACATTTGTGTCTTTTGACACTTATCAGCTCCCTAATGGAGGGTGCCGCCCTTATCTTCTCCCTGGTTGCCCCTTCAAGGAGGCGTACATCGGCCATACAAGACTAGCTCCTCCCATACGGTCTTAACAACAACTAGTTTTTTTCGCAGCCTCTTATCCCTTATACCTATAGGGTTTATGGTTACGAGACTGCACCCTAAGTGGAGTTTTCATCGGGCCGAGTGCAGCATATGCCAAGACTTGCCAAGAATGGCCGAGACACTTCAAATGCCCCAGGCACTCTTGGCTCAACCGTGTACCTCGGCGCCTTGAGCATACACTGACTCCTTGGAAGAGACCCTAAGCGCCCAACCGGGGTATAACCTTATATATATAGTTGGAAATCCAAGGTATCTCTTAGGATAGGCTTTCATAGGCCCCAAATCTCCATGACCCAAGTTCCAGGAGCGGTGTAACCTTTCCCCTGAGCCATGTCAAGAGATACCCCCTTTTATGACGCACTTTAGGTCTTACATTTTCCTCTTGCGAAATATCATTCGCGAACTAGGGTGTACGCCATAAAGGTTCGTCCCATTCACTCACTCATTCATTTTATCAATTCATTCGATCATTCATTTTTGATTATCTTTTGTTAATTTGTTTGCGAAGCTATCGCACAATCTCATTTCAATTATTCAATCGGACTTGCATACATTCTTGATGGCGAGATCCTCGCACAATTTTTCTTCAACTATCATTTCTTCTTCTTATCCTTATCATGCCTTTGTCACTAAATCTTTGTCATTTCTCGCAACTATTCACTTTTTACACCTTTTACTCCTACTTCCCTCTGCCTCTGCATCATTCAGACCTTTTAATGATTCTTTTCCATCATAATGTTCAATTGCTTTTATGCACTCACTTCGCAATGTATCTTCTTCCCTTGTATCTATGGTATCCACCATCAACCTCTCTCTTCTTTTCTCATCTTTTATATTTTGCTTTCAACCCTTCCTTTTTGCAGTTCTCTCTTCGCAGCTCTCTACATCAACCTCATAAAATTTTTGCCCTTCCTGATGGTAAGTTGATGCTACACCCAAGATTTCATGCAGCCATGGCCGCCTGATTAATGCATTGTAAGGGGATTCCACATCCACTACATCAACCTCATAAAATTTTTGCCCTTCCATCCAGTCTCCCTTTATAATTCCAACACCGCTAGGATGAGGAAACTTTATACACTGATGGTAAGTTGATGCTACACCCAAGATTTCAGGCGGCCATGGCCTTTGATTAATGCATTGTAAGGGGATTCCACATCCACTACACAGAACAAAATTTCCGTTGATAATCCTTGCAAGGGTATTCTCATGTGTACTTCTCCTCTGGGCTTGTTCGCGGTACCATTGAAACCATATATTTTGTATGTTGAAGGGATCAAATCTTCATCTTTTCCTCCCATAGTTTTTTAAGTATGGTAAAAAAGAATGTTGACTGAGCTCCCAGTATCAATCAATATTCTATTGATCGCCCAGCAATTTTCTGCTTCATCATCTTCGCCATCAATAGATTTTGGATTAATTTCCAGCTTTACAACCAATGGGCTATCGTGTATTTCTCTACCTTTGGGTATTTCTTCTGCCGAGAAAGAAATAATCTGCAATTGCCACTCTTTTAACTGCGATGTCTTCGCAATATTCATCACTTCTTTATCATCAGCATCCCTCGCAAAAACCCTACTGAGTACGTTATCATGAAAATCTTCAATTGTGCGGTATGAGTGTACAATGGAATTGCAAAACAAATTTTTAGCTTTCGCTCCAACTTCTATTACGAATGTTTCTTTCCCCTTTGCTGGTGGTGGCGGTAAATGTTGAACTTTCTCTTCACTTTTTAGAAAGTGATTCAAATTTTCCTTGTCGATCATTCTCAGGATGATTCTTTTTATGTTTCTGCAGTCATTTGTTAGGTGTCCATGAAAGCGGTGGTAAGAACAGAGTCGTGACTTCTATCTCTCGGGTGGAGGTTCATTTCCCATATTCCATGGTGCAGGTATGTTTTCCATCAAGAGTATTGCTTCCCATATTTTTTCTACATCGGCATTTTGATAGGTGTAGAATACACCGTATTTACTATCTAGTAGTTACGCTTTCTTTGCTATTTTTCTTGTGAATTATGTACTTTACGCGTGTTTTTGAGTCATTAGGTACTCGGAGTCGCACGGAGGAAAAGAAGAAGAAATTGCCCAATTTGAGCAAAAGGGCTAAATTGTCATCTCACAGGCAAGTGATATTTGAAGCTCAACCAAGGTTAAGGGACGACTCTTTTACAAGGAAGTTACATCGGGTGGCCTTTATCGAAGCGTGGGTGCTTATAGTTATTTGAGTACCCCTTAGCTACTTTGCTTGAGTAGAGTTAACTGACTCATTTCCTACACAAGACCTAGAATTCAGGTGAGAAATTAATTTCTCATTATTTTCATTTTCCTCTTCAACCCGAAAACCGAGAGAGATCGAGAGTATTGATTTGTTCTTTGGGAAGAAGATAGAAGATGGAAAATGGGTTAGGGTTTGATAATGGGGAGACTTTGAGATGTGCGAGATCTGAGAGAAGATCGACTCCGGTGGTTGAATTGTTGGAACCGGGAAAGCATTCAAGATGGGTTATTGATGCTCGGCTATTCTTTGGGAAGAAGATGGAGAAATTCAGGGGAGAAATTCGGTGAGAACGAAACCTGTTCTTCGAAGGGCTGAATGAGGAAGCTTGGGTCTGTCAATTGAGAGGACTCAGAGTTGGTCGATTGATGATGGGTCTTGGCTGAATGAATTTGATGCTGTAAATGATTGAATCGAGTACCAGGAAAGGGAGGAGCTGCTGCTGTTGAAATCTGATTTAAGAAGATGGAGAGATAGGAAATGTTTTCTTGTCACAGAGATGAGCAGAAAGGGGATCTGAGATTTGTATGAAATTGAGAAATGGGTATGGCTTCTGGGTTGAATGGAGGAGCTAATCTTGATGCTGTTGAAGAACGGGTATGAGGTTGATAAAGAAGAATGAGAAGTTTGTGGGCTCAACCGACCAAGTGAGTGCATTGCGGCTAGACAGGGCTTGAGTTCATTGCAGGGTTTCGATCTGAAGCTACAGCAGGACTGGTTGAATGAATCGAGTTTGGTTTGCTAAGTGAGAGAGTTGGGTTACAATTGTGGTGTTCTTTGTGGAATGGCCTCGTGGCAGCGATTCCATGGCTCTAGTCAGAAGCTAATGGGACCGGGTTGGTGTTGCATTGGTGGCGCTGCAGTGATTGCACTATGGAGCAATGAAAGATTGCCCGAGATAGTGTGTATGCAATAGATGGATGTTATTTTGCTGCTTCAGATGGAATTGAAAGCTGGGTGGAATGGTTATTGCTAGTCAAGGTGAATTCAGGCTGGTTAAGATGCAATGCTAGTGGTAGTGCTGTGCAATGGAGTTGAGCATCTGGGTTTATTGTTGGGTCTGTGTTGGAGCTCAAGGCAGGCAATGAAATTGAGCAGGTTATGGAGCTGCTGGAGCTGTTTGTGTTGTTGTTTAAGCTCAGGCCGAGTCAAGTCCTACAAGAGAGGAAGAAATAGCATTGCAGTGGCAATGATTTGTTGTGGGAACTCATGGCGAGATGGTTGTGTTTTATTCTCGGTGCTTGCATTAAGGGTGAACTGGCAGAAATGGGAGTGGCCTGAGTTGCATTGGAGGTTCAGTTTGGATTGTAATGAGGTTGTGAGAGCCGAAGAACAGTGGTGGTGTTACAAGGAGCTGAAATGTGGCGTAAGATGAAGTCGTGATCGAAATTGCAGATGCATGCTGTGCAATCCGCACTGTTCTTCGGGGTGGACTGCATGAGGAATGTGCAGATTGAAGGCCGTGTCTTTGGTCTTTGTGTGCGCCTATGACGGGTAAATGGTGGAAATTGCTAGGCAGAGTACGAGAGATGGCTTGAATTTGTGGTTCTTGGCCTGTGGCGATGGTGGTGGCAGCTCAACTTGAATCGAGATTACAAGGGAGTTTTGCCGAGTGAGTTGGAATGGTTTGTGTGTGATGTCTTGAGCGAGATGTTTCGGAGGAGAAGGACTGGGTTGTTCACAAAGTTAAGAGCTGAACCAGTGCTGTTGGGATTATCTTTGTGTAATGGAAGATTGCATTTGCAGGTGGTTGAAATGAAGTGGCAGGTGGTGGTAATGGCTGGCAATGCGTGCATGTGATGCACAAGGATGGTGCCGCAACAAGTTTGGCTTGTGCAAAGTGGCTGGCTAGGACCGGTCGGCCTGACTTCAAGAATCGACTCGATTCGACTCGGTGACTTAGACTTTGACCGGTCAACGGTTAACGACCGTTAGTCAACCGTTATATATAATGTAATCTAAACGGAATATTCCATGGATCGTGAACTTTTGGTGACCGCGGCGACAATTCGGCCGGATTCGGCCACAATCCCGATTTTTCAGCGAGCCAAAAATTCCAGAATTTTCTATGGACTCTCTCATGGGTGTGAAGACTTGGGCTTGGAATTGGATGGAGAATTGGACTCAAACTTGGAAAGAGGAGGTGGAAGAGTTGAGAAAAGCTTGGATTTGGAAATTGAATTGCAAAAGGAAAAGGATTCTACTCCTTAGAAGATTTGGAGAATGTTGAAGCCTATAAATAGAGAAGTTTTCTACAACTTCTACACACCTCTCTACACACACATCACTTGTGTTTTTGCTTGCTTTTCCTAAGATTTTTCTTTTTAATTACTTGTGTGAACTTGAAAATTCTCCTTTTAATTATTATTATTTGTGTGAATTTCAAAAACATGAGTAGCTAATTTTCTTATTGATTGAGGATGAATTCCTAGTTCTTAACATATGATTTAAGTTTTTGTTTTCAATTCTATCTTGAAGTTTTTCACATAATTATCGTTTTGTTTTTACTAATAGGAATGATCTTAAAGACATTCATGATTGATTGATAGATTGTTTGGAGTGCACGCTAAATTGATTTGTTAATTTGATCTAAAGCTAGTGAAAGTTAGGAGATAAGTAATCGTTTCTTGACTCTTTACATAAGTAGCAAACACGAGACCTTGCGGAGGGATTCCGTGGAGCAATTGTGTGTAGAAACAACGTTAGCAATTAGACCTTGAGCTAAGAGTCTAACTACTAATATCAACCTAAGGAATTCATAAAACTTAATGCATGATCCAAGTTACATCTAGGTTGAGCTAATTCTAGGTGGCTTGGTAAATAGAATCCTGTAGTCGAGAACTTCCGTGTCCCAGTGATACAAGGGATTTAGGGGTTTAGCACCGAGCTAGCTGCTTTACCTACGGTTGGTGATAATTTGTGACTAATAACAAGTAGAATAGGACATAACTTGATTCATTGTTTCGTAACGAAAAAGGATTCCTTGGTCTTGTCTCTCTTATTGTTTTCAACTTTCGATTTTAATTGCTTCGTTTATTTTTCTTTTGCTTTTTACACCCCCCCCCTTTCGTGACAACTTTTACAACTAAGATCTCTTGCTCCTCGTGGGAACGAACTTGACTTCCATTATATTATTTTTAATTGAGTGGAAATATTGAATTAATTTGATTGCACCTACGACACGCATTCAATTTTGGCGCCGCTGCCGGGGAGCAACGGGCGATTTTTAGTTGTTTTTATTTTTCTTTTTGCTTTATTCTTGCTTTGTTAGATTCTTTACCGTATCTAACTTAGTTTGTGAGAATCTTGTTTCAGGTTTATACCTTTGGTGAATGCTTAAAGGGGGTAGACCGAGTCCAATACGTCTTCGATCCCAAGACTCAACTACGGGATTTCATTCGTGCGATTAACACTCCACTTTCTCCTTCTTCATCAAGTGATTCGGACAAAGAGGAAGAAACAATGGCTGATCGTACACTCAAGGACCTAGCTTCTCACAAGCTTGATACACAACAATGGTGTATCCAAACTAACTCAACCTTCGAGATCAAGCCGGGGTTGATTAGAGAATTACCAAAGTTCCATGGCATGGTGAATGAGGACCCAAACAAACATCTTATGGACTTCTATGCCATAGTTATGGCCATGCTTCCACCGGAGACTAATGCGGATGGAGCAATGTTGAAGGCTTTCCCGTTTTCTTTGGCTGTAATGCTAAGGAATGGTTATATTATTTGCCTTCCGGAAGTATCACAACATGGAATGGGATGAAGAAAATTTTCCTCGAGAGATATTTTCCCGCATCCAAAGCTACTCAAATTCGCAAGGAGATTTGTGGATTGAAACAACAAGTGGGAGAATCATTGTATGAATGTTGGGAGCGATACAAGAGGTTGGTGGCAAGCTGTCCACACCATCAATTTAGTGATGTTATGATACTCCAATACTTCTATGAAGCTCTTCACCCAAGTGATAGGTCTCTTCTTGACGCCGCGGGTGGTGGTGCACTAATGAACAAGACTTTGACCCGAAGCTAGAGAGTTGATTGAAAGTATGGCGGCAAACTCGCAACAATTCTACACAAGGGATGAACCTATGGTTAGGCGAGTGCATGAAGTTAGTGATTCTTCATCACATCTTGATCAAAGGATGAGTAACATGGAGATTATGATGCAAAGGATGGCCGCGGTAATTATTCCGGATGGTGAGACCGAACAAGTGAATGCTTTATATCCAAATCAAAGGCAAGGTACGATCCATACTCCAATACCTATAATCCCGGTTGGAAGGATCATCCAAACTTTAGTTATGAAAAAAGCAAGCTACGGATCCTAATCCATATGCGCAACAAGGTGGTTTTCAACAATCACGCTTTCAACCTCAACAACAAGGTGGTTCTCAACAATTCCAACCACAACAAGTCAAGGAGCGTGATTCTTTGAATGATGACAAGCTCAATGCATTAATGCAAGGTGTGCAAGGTCTTACTTCTATGTTCCAACAAAGCCAACAAATTCAACAAAAGACCGATTCGGCCATCAAGGACTTACAAACTCAAATGGGACAATTGGCGACCGATGTGAATTTATTGAAATCTCAAGCATCCACAAAACTTCCTTCACAACCATTTGTGAATCCAAGAGAGAATGTTAATGCGGTTACTTTAAGGAGTGGAAGACAAGTGGATGGTCCAAGTCATCATGAAGAAGCTATTGAAGAGGTAGTCAAAGATAAGGAGGAAACCGCACCAAAGGAGAATTCAACACCAAACGACCAACCCAAGGAACCGGTTCCTACTTTCACTACTCCACCTCCTTTTCCTAGTCGTTTTGCTAAATCCAAGAAAGAAGCTCAAGACAAGGCACTTATGGATATTTTCAAGAAAATTGAAATCAACATCCCATTCATTGAGGCTATCAAGACAATGCCACGGTATGCGAAGTTCATGAAGGAATTATGCACAAAGAAGGATAGGTTGCTTGATAATGAAATTACTAAAGTTGGCGAGAGTGCGTCGGCTATGCTATTGAAGAAGATGCCTACAAAGTGCACGGATCCCGGTGGTTTCACGGTGCCAATTACTATTGGTAAGCAAAGGTTTGAACATGCTTTACTTGACTTGGGGGCTTCCATTAGTGTGATGTCGCCGAAATATATGACTCCTTGAATCTAGGACCTTTGAAAGAGACGAGAGTTATTATCCAATTGGCAAACAAGTCGAACATATATCCAAAGGGACTTGTGAAGATGTGCTAGTGCAAGTAAATGAGCTTATTTTTCCGGTGGACTTCTTCGTGGTGGATATGGACAACAATGAGAACCGAGCATCTACTTCTTTACTTCTTGGGAGGCCATTCATGAAGACCGCAAAGACGAAGATTGATGTTGATAAGGGTACACTCACTATGGAATTCGACAAGGAGATAATACACTTTAATATATTTGAAGCCATGCGTTACCCAAGTGATGTGCATTCCGTTTACTCCATTGATGTGGTTGATTCATTAGCACAACAAATGGTGGAATTGAACCGAGATGATGAACTTGATGTGGTGTTGCAAAAGAGTATTGAATTGGACGTCCATGGCTTGTCTAACTTGGATGTTGAAATCTCCAAGGAATTGGTGGAGATGTGTGGTGCTTTGGCGACATTGCAAACGGTAATGTTTCATATATTTCTTTACCCGTGAATGATGAAGTACTTGTACCATCTATTGTGAAGGCGCCCAAACTAGAATTGAAGCCTCTTCCGGACCATTTGAAGTATGCTTTCTTGGGAGATGGAGATGAGCTTCCGGTGATTATTTCTAAGAACCTCACACCGGTACAAGAAGACCGTTTGCTTAGAGTCTTGAGAGAGCACAAAATGGCTATTGGGTGGACAATTGCGGATATCAAGGGCATTAGTCCTTCCATGTGCATGCATAGAATTCTAATGGAAGAGAACGTGAAGCCGGTACGTGATGCTCAACGTCGTCTAAATCCTCCCATGATGGAGGTTGTGAAAAAAGAGATACTCAAATTGCTAAGTGTGGGGGTAATCTACCCAATTTCCGATAGCAAGTGGGTAAGTCCGGTACAAGTGGTGCCAAAGAAATCCGGAGTCAAGGTTGTTCGAAATCAAGACGATGAACTTGTTCCTACAAGAGTTCAAAGGTTGGAGAGTGTGTATTGATTATAGAAAGCTTAATTCGCAACCCGAAAGGATCACTTTCCTTTACCTTTCATTGATCAAATGTTGGAGAGGTTAGCGGGGCATTCTTATTATTGTTTATTGGATGGTTATTCGGGATATAACCAAATTGTTATTGCACCGGAGGACCAAGAGAAGACCACTTTCACTTGTCCGTTTGGAACGTGTGCATATAGATCGATGCCGTTAGGCCTTTGCAATGCGCCGGCTACTTTTCAAAGATGCATGGTGAGTATATTCTCGGATTATGTGGAGCGCATCATCGAGGTATTTATGGATGACTTTAGTGTTTATGGCAATTCTTTTGATGGTTGTTTAAATAACCTTGAACTAATTCTTAAACGATGCATAGACACAAACCTTGTCCTTAATTGGGAGAAATGTCACTTTATGGTAAACCACGGCATAGTACTTGGTCACATTGTGTCCTCTCGAGGGCTTGAAGTGGACAAGTCAAAGATAGATTTAATAAGAAACTTACAATATCCCACTTCGGTGAGGGAGATCCGTTCTTTTCTTGGCCATGCAGGTTTCTATAGGCGGTTTATCAAGGATTTCTCCAAAATCTCCATGCCGATGTGCAAGTTATTACAAAAGGAGGTACCTTTTCGACTTCAACAAGGAATGCAAGGATGCTTTTGACAAATTAAAGGATATGTTGACAAGTGCGCCAATTATCAAATCACCGGATTGGAATCTTCCATTTGAATTAATGTGTGATGCTAGTGATTATGCGGTTGGAGCCGTTTTGGGTCAAAGAGTGGACAAGTTGTCCCATGTTATCTATTATGCATCTAGGACCCTTAATGATGCACAAATCAATTATTCTACCACGGAAAAGGAGTTATTGGCTATAGTTTTGCGTTGGAAAAATTTCGATCATACTTGGTGGGTACAAAGGTTATTGTGTATTCCGATCATGCCGCACTAAGACACTTAATAAAGAAGAAAGAAGCTAAGCCAAGATTAATTCGGTGGATCTTATTGTTACAAGAATTCGACATAGAAATTCGTGATAAGAGGGGTGTGGAGAATACTGTTGCGGATCATCTTAGTAGACTTGTGATGTCTCAAGAGGAACTTCCATTACATGACCGCTTTCCGGACGAACAACTTTTCTCCATGGACGAATCAACACCTTGGTATGCGGATATAGTGAATTACTTGGTGACAAGGAAAGTACCTAGTACAATGTCTAATTTCCAAAAGATGAAACTTAAGAAGGTAGCTAAGCAATATGTGTGGGATGAACCATACTTATGGAAATATGGCGTTGATCAAATAATGCGAAGGTGCGTGCCTAATTCCGAATTTCAATCCATTCTTTCTTTTTGCCACACTTTTGCTTGTGGTGGCCACTTTGGTTCGAAACGTACCGCTCTCAAAGTTCTCGATAGTGGATTTTATTGGCCCACCTTGTTTGAAGATTCATATGTTTTTTGTAAATCGTGTGATAGATGTCAACGAACGGGCAATCTAGGTGCTCGAAATCAAATGCCACTCACACCAATTCTCACCGTTGAGATTTTTGATGTGTGGGGTATTGATTTTATGGGCCCTTTTGTCAATTCGAATGGGAATTTTTATATACTTCTTGCCGTTGATTATGTTTGGAAATGGGTGGAAGCTAGAGCCACCAAGACTAATGACTCTCAAGTTGTTTGTGATTTTGTAAGGGAATCCATATTCAATAGGCATGGTACACCAAGAGTGGTGATAAGTGATGGAGGCTCACATTTCAAGAAGGCTTTCCACACTCTCCTCAAGAAGTACAACATAACACACAAAATTGGTACGCCTTATCATCCACAAACTAGTGGACAAGCGGAAATTTCAAATCGTGAGATCAAGTCCATTCTTGAGAAAACGGTGAATACCACGAGGAAAGATTGGAGCTTTAAGCTCAACGATGCACTTTGGGCGTATAGAACGGCGTATAAGACACCGATTGGTATGTCTCCATATAGGTTGGTTTATGGTAAGGCTTGTCATCTTCCGGGTTGAACTTGAACATAAGGCTTATTGGGCGATAAAGAAATTCAACATGGAGTATGATGAAGCGGGAAACAAAGGAAGTTACAACTACATGAGTTAGAGGAGATACGTAATGATGCTTACGAGAGTGCCCGGATTTACAAGGAAAAGACCAAGCTTTTTCATGACAAGATGATTTCTCGTAAAAGTTTCATCGTGGGACAAAAAGTCCTTTTATATCATTCTCGCCTTAAACTATTTCCTGGAAAGTTAAGGTCCCGTTGGATTGGACCATATGTTGTTACTAATGTTTTTCCTCATGGTGCGGCTTGAAATTACTAGTCTTAGAGACAATTCGGTTTCCAAAGTCAACGGCCATAGGTTGAAGCCATACTATGAGAACATCGCTTATGTGAATTTGGATGAACTTTCATTTGGAGATGCACTCCCTCTCGGAGGAGTAATGTGCCGCAAGAGCTAAGTCGGGCCGTCGACTTTAAAACAAACGCTTAATGGGAGGCAACCCATCGGTTTTGTATTTCTTATCCTTTTGCTTTTTATTTGTTATTTCTTTTTCTTGTTTCTTATCATGTTAAAATTTCCCACCTTGACTTTACTAGGAGGATTCAATTACATTGAGGACAATGTAAGGTTTAAGTGTGGGGGAGTGGTTAAGCATGTTTTTAAAACAAAAATTACAAAAAATTGAAAAATTTTGAAAAAAAAAAAAAAAAAAGAGTTTTACTTTTAAAACTTCAACTTTTAAAGATTTTAGAGTCACTAGCATATTTCTAGGTATGTTTACATAGAGATTTTGACCGACATAATTGAACTTGGAAATGTTAGAGAATTACATTCGGATTTCTTGTTTGTTAGAGTGTTAAATAATGGATTTAATCATGCCGGTGATGCGAATTTGGTGCAGGGAGAAATGCGTTATTAGAGTTGCTGATCAATCATTAGTGGAGACTACCCGTATTCATATCATGAGAGGCACCAACCAGAAATTTTCCATCTACTAAAGAGCTTCTTTGAGTGTGTGTCACCGTACGTTAATTAGGGTAGAATGGTGAGCTACCCAACCTCCCACCAATAAAAGCACTACTCTTTGATCTCTTGAGTGCTAATTTTGTCAATCATGAGGGTGACGTCCATGGATGAAAGCTTCCTTCTTGTAGTTCGATTTGCAGTTAGCACCATTCTCTCTCGCGACAACAATGGATCCATAGAAACATTCTCATCATCAACAAGGAGCGACATCAAAATCTACAAGGAAAGTTGGAAAAGTTTAAGGTTTACAAGCAACGGAACGAGAAAAAGAGCAAATTTCAAACTCAAGTAAAGCAACATACAAATGAGCGGATTCACATATATGTTGAAGACTTACAATACAATGAGGTAATTTTATATCCAAGTATGAAGACTTATTCATGAAAGCGAAGAAAAGTAAAAGGTGAGAATTTTTGAAGTTTATGATTTCAAGACGATACAAGTTGTGAAGAATCAAGCGGTAAAATACTTCTCCCACGGCCATGGTTTTTTTTTTTTTTTTTTTGTATTTAATTTCTCTTGTTTCAAAAAAAAAAAAAATATATATATAAAATAAAATAAAATAATAATAATAAAGAGAAAAACAAGAGAAATATTTGTATAAGCCGTGGGGAAGGAAAATCTATAAGGTAGTTTCAAGCGACAAGGATTTTAAGGTAAAAGAGTTACAAATTGTTAAGGATTTATGAAATTCGAGGGTTTATCATCAATAGTTGAAACCGAAGACGAAGATTACGAAGATCAAGACGAGGAGCGGAAGACGTTTCTATTGGATGCCGCGTGAGAGTGGTGTTATCTTAATTGGCGATCGGATGAAGGTGAGTAAGTAATCTCATCCTCAATATAAATGGTTGATTTCCTTTCTTAGAGATCGTCAGAAAAAATGGTTTTTCAAAAAAAAAATTAAAAGATGTGGGTTTTTAAAATATTTCGGAAGTTGTCCTTCCCACCCTTCAACGTGTTGCAGGAATTCTTTCTTCATTCCTACCTGCACACATGTGAGAACCATAAAAAAGCCGTCTTTTTGAGTGCAATTATCATAAAATCTTATTTGGTGAGGCAGAAGTCGAGGCGAAATGCTTATTGATCGTTTCTCAAACACGCATTCTCTCATTATGGTGTGGTTATTTCTCACTCAACATTAAAGAATGAGAATATGTTCTTTAATACTTCTAACTTCTTATTACTAGCATCAGAAACTCTATGTCCTCATAGCTCTTTGGATGCTTGTGACACTTGAACGCTTTGAAGTTGTGAGTTTTTTAGTTTGATTTGCTCGAGGACTAGCAAAGTCTAAGTGTGGGGGAATCGATAGGTGTAGAATACACCGTATTTACTATCTAGTAGTTACGCTTTCTTTGCTATTTTTCTTGTGAATTATGTACTTTACGCGTGTTTTTGAGTCATTAGGTACTCTGGAGTCGCACGGAGGAAAAGAAGAAGAAATTGCCCAATTTGAGCAAAGAGGGCGAAATTGTCATCTCACAGGCAAGTGATATTTGAAGCTCAACCAAGGTTAAGGGACGACTCTTTTACAAGGAAGTTACATCAGGTGGCCTTTATCAGAAGCGTGGGTGCTTATAGTTATTTGAGTACCCCTTAGCTACTTTGCTTGAGTAGAGTTAACCAGCTCATTTCCTACACAAGACCTAGAATTCAGTGAGAAATTAATTTCTCATTATTTTCATTTTCCTCTTCAACCTGAAACTGAGAGAGATCGAGAGTATTGATTTGTTCTTTGGGAAGAAGATAGAAGATGGAAAATGGGTTAGGTTTGATAACATGGGAGACTTTGAGATGTGCGAGATCGAGAGAAGATCGACTCGGTGGTTGAATTGTTGGAACCGGAACAGATTCAAGATGGGTTATTGATGCTCATTTGTTCTTTGGGAAGAAGATGGAGAAATTCGGGAGAAATTCGGTGAGAACGAGAAACGTGCCGCTACGAACGAGGAAGCTTGGGTCTGTCAATTGAGAGGACTCGAGTTGGTCGATTGATGATGGGTCTTGGTGAATGAATTTGATGTTGTAAATGATTGAATCGAGTACCAGTGAAAGGGAGGAGTCGCTCATTGTTGAAATCGATTTAAGAAGATGGAGAGATAGGAAATGTTTTCTTGTCACGAGAGATGAGCGAGCGTAAAGGGGATCGAGATTTGTATGAAATTGAGAAATGGGTATGGCTTGGGTTGAATGGAGGAGCTAATCTTGATCTTTTGTTGAAGAATGGGTATGAGGTTGATAAAGAAGAATGAGAAGTTTCTGGGGCTCGGGGCAATTGGCGGAGTGCATTACTTTAGACAGGCTTGAGTTCATTGCGGGGTTTCGATCCTGCTACTGAGCAGGACTGGTTGAATGAATCGAGTTTGGTTTGCTAAGTGAGAGAGTTGGGTTACAATTGTGGTGTTCTTGTGGAATGGCTGTGGCGGTGCCTCAGCTCTAGTTGCGAGCTAATGGGGTAGTTGGTGTTGCATTGGTGGCGCTGCAGGTGATTGCACTATGGAGCAATGAAAGATTGCTCGAGATAGTGTGTATGCAATAGATGGATGTTATTTTGCTTTGCTCGAGATGGAATTGAAGCTGGGTGGAATGGTTATTGCTAGTCAAGGTGAATTGGCTGGTTAAGATGCAATGCTAGTGGTAAGTCTTTGTGCAATGGAGTTGAGCATCCGGGTTTAGTGTTGGGTCCGTGTTGGAGCTCAAGGAAGGCAATGAAAGTGAGCGAGAGTTATGGAGCTTCTTTGGAGCTGTTTGTGTTGTTGTTTAAGCTCAAGTCGAGCTGAAGTCCCTACAATGAGAGGGAAGAAATAGCATTGCGGGTATCGGGCAATGATTTGTTGTGGGAACTCATGGCAGAGATGGTTGTGTTTTATTCTGGGTGCTTGCATTACAAAGTGAACTGCAGGAAATGGGAGTGGCTCGAGTTGCATTGGAGGTTCCAAATTTGGATTATAATGAGGTTGTGAGAGCGAGCGCGGTGGTGTTACAAGGAGTGAAATGTGGCGTAAGATGAAGGCGTGGACTGAAATTGCAGATGCATGCTAGGCAATCCACGCAACTGTCTGGTCTTGGTGGATCTGCAGTGAGGAATGTGCGGGATTGAAGGTCAGGTAAGTCTTTGTGTGCGCCTATGACGGAGTAAATGGTGGAAATTGCTAGGCCAGAGTACGAGAGATGGCTTGAATTTGTGGTTCTTGGCCTGTGGCAGTGGTGGTGGCAGCTCAACTTGAACTGAGATTACAAGGGAGTTTTGCCAGTGAGTTGGAATGGTTTGTGTGTGATGTCTTGAGCAGATGTTTCGCAGGGAGAAGGACTGGGTTGTTCACAGGTTAAGAGCTGGAACTGGTGCTGTTGGGATTATGCTGTGTAATGGAAGATTGCAGCTGCAGTGGTTGAAATGAAGTGGCAGGCTGGTGGTAATGGCCGGCAATGTAGCTGTGATGCACAAGGATGGTGCTGCAACAAGTTTGGCTTTGTGCAAAGTGGCACAGCTAGGACCGGTCGAGTGAGCTCAAGAATCGACTGGATTCGACTCGGTGACTTAGACTTTGACCGGTCAACGATTAACGACCGTTAGTCAACCGTTATATATAATGAGAATCTAAACGAATATTCCATGGACGGTGAACTTTTTCCGTGGTGATGGCGGCGACAATTCCGGCCGGATTCCGCCACAATCCCGATTTTCCGGCGAGCCAAAAATTCCAGAATTTTCTATGGACTTCTCTCATGGGTGTGAAGACTTGGGCTTGGAATTGGATGGAGAATTGGACTCAAACTTGGAAAGAGAAGGTGGAAGAGTTGAAAAGCTTGGATTTGGAAATTGAATTGCAAAAGGAAAAGGATTCTACTCCTTAGAAGATTTGGAGAATGTTGAAGCCTATAAATAGAGAAGTTTTCTACAACTTCTACACACCTCTCTACACACACATCACTTGTGTTTTTGCTTGCTTTTCCTAAGATTTTTCTTTTTAATTACTTGTGTGAACTTGAAAATTCTCCTTTTAATTATTATTATTTGTGTGAATTTCAAAACATGAGTAGCTAATTTTCTTATTGATTGAGGATGAATTCTAGTTCTTAACATATGATTTAAGTTTTTGTTTTCAATTCTATCTTGAAGTTTTTCACATAATTATCGTTTGTTTTTACTAATAGGAATGATCTTAAAGACATTCATGATTGATTGATAGATTGTTTGGAGTGCACGCTAAATTGATTTGTTAATTTGATCTAAAGCTAGTGAAAGTTAGGAGATAAGTAATCGTTTCTTGACTCTTTACATAAGTAGCAAACACGAGACCTTGCGGAGGGATTCCGTGGAGCAATTGTGTGTAGAAACAACGTTAGCAAGTAGACCTTGAGCTAAGAGTCTAACTACTAATATCAACCTAAGAAATTCACAAAACTTAATGCATGAGCCCAAGTTACATCTAGGTTGAGCTAATTCTAGGTGGCTTGGTAAATAGAATCCGGTAGTCGAGAACTTAGTGTCCGGTGATACAAGGGATTTAAGGGTTTAGTTTGAGCTATTTGCTTTACCTACGGTTGGTGATAATTTGTGACTAATAACAAGTAGAATAGGACATAACTTGATTCATTGTTTCGTAACGAAGAAGGATTCCTTGGTCTTGTCTCTCTTATTGTTTTCAACTTTCGATTTTAATTGCTTCGTTTATTTTTCTTTTGCTTTTTACACCCCCCTTTCGTGACAACTTTTACAACTAAGATCTCTTGCTCCTCGTGGGAACGAACTTGACTTCCATTATATTATTTTTAATTGAGTGGAAATATTGAATTAATTTGATTGCACCTACGACACGCATTCACATTTAGTGGCGGCATTTTAATTTCTTCCCACACTACTCTGTGATTTCGCTGCCCTCCATGATAATTCTGCCTTCGACCTCCATAAGTTTCCAGCGGATGATCGAGCCTTTGGATCTTATTATTTCCACCACGGCTGTAGTAGTTCCTTTTTCTTTAAAACTCCTCCTGATCTCGGCTTCCCATTGCTACTAACTTTGGTTGTACATCATCTGTCTTTCTTTCTTGTTGCCCTTGCGATGTGCTCGCCACTGTGTGTATGAGTTGAGGTAACAAACTTGCATTCGCGACATTAGAACTTGTATTCGCAACTGGGTAAGATTCCATCTCGTTTTTCCTTTCTTCTAGAGCAATATACTCCTCCTGGAGTTCTCGTAGCTCAGTCATTGTAATTGTATTCTTGACTCTAAAATTCTGAACATACAATAAGTTGGTTGCGAACATAGCATTTATGAATGATAGGATGAGGTATCTTTCATCCACCCTTCCAGCCATTTCGCTACACATTGTCTTCCATCTGACAGTTAGATGTCTCAAACTCTCGCCAACTCTTTGTTTCAGCCGAATACATCTTCAATACACTGTCGTGAGAGTTGTTACTTATATACGCCCTAAAAATATAGCTTGTAAATGGTTAAATGACGTGATTGTGTTCCTTGGTAAACCTCAAACCATTTCAATGCTTCTCTGTTAAACTGGGATGCAAAGTATTTGCACAGTATAACATCATGGTTTTCCCACTGTAGCATACATCTCACATAAGCCTTGATGTGTTGTATTGCGCAAGTTGTTCCATCAAAAATGTTTGGTTAATCTTTGGTAGATTACACTTTGGGGGTATTCCTCCTAACTGCACTTCTAATGTAAAAGGATTCTTCGCAGCTTCTCGCGATGGCTTCATCTAACCTGTCTCCTCCCTCCTTCTCTTCTCATTGTTCAATATTCCTCTCATCTCTCGCCAATTCTCTCAAAATTTGTTCATTTGCCTCGTAATTCGAATTTATTGGTCTTTTTAATTCTCGCCTCTCTCCTTCTCCGTTCATGTCTATTTATATTTTACGGTTCATCACTCTCTTCTCTTCTTTCTCTACGACTTTCTCCTTCATCTGTTTCACGAATTCGTACACCATTATATCTATCAATTTCTCTTCTTGGTTGTCTATCAGTCCTCCTTTGTACTCTTTCATATTCTTCGTCGACATTTCCATTGTTGCGATTTTGCTCGCGCCTTCTTTCTCGATTATCATGATTATTCTGCCGAATCGCCTCTTCAAATTCCCGTTCTTCCATTTCGCTCTCAATCTTTCCCTCTACGCAAGCTAAGCGTGCTTGCTCAACATAGTGTTTTTCAATGTCATCTTCAATCTCCTTTTGTTTCCTCCGTGTTTCTCTCCCATGTAGTATTCTTCTCTCTTCTACCTGATTTTCTTCATCAATTGGATTGTTCTGCTCTTGATGTTGCCTATTTCCTTGATTTCCATTATTTTGGCCATCCTGTAGAATTTCAGGTCGTGGAATATAACGATCTCCTTCTACTTCTCTTCTCTCGCGACATTCTTCACCAAGATTTGGTTCTCTTTCTAGATTTTCTTCATTAACAGTTTCTACAGGTAATGTTCTCCTCATATCTTCTCTAACCGATCCTGATCTTGACCTGTTACTACTTCTCGATCTTCTATTTTGCAGCCTCATATTTTCCATCTTCAATTCATAATTTTGCCTTGTTAAATTTGCGCGTTCCTCTGCTTCTAACCGCCTTTCTTCATGTATTATTTGTCTCAATGTTTCTAATGCTGCGATCTCTTCATTTCCACGAATTGTTTTTCTCATCTCTTCTCGGTTTCTCTCCTCTTGTCCATTATTTATCAATTGTTGCTCTTCTTCTCTTTCCTCCATAGAATCTGATCTCCATGTATGCACACTCACTCTATCATAATCTATTACTCTATTTGGTGCTGGTTGAGTTGGTGGTTGAATTTGGCCTTCCTCTCTATCTCTTGTGTTTATTCTTGAAGGTTCACCTGCTTCATTTCTCCTTTCTCCAGCTAATCTCCTGCTTCTTCTAACAGTTGTTGGTTGTTCTGATGTATTCCTTCTTCTAGCCATTTCTTAACTTCTGCAACTTGTCGTAAATTGTATGAAATTCTTTTCTTATTACTCCAAATTTGCCCAAATTACAATGTTGATCTTCACAGAATTTGATCTTCACAGAATTCTTTTTGTAAATTCAATCCCTGTTTCTAGCGCATATGTAGTTGCAGGATTTCCTACACTACACCCCTCACTAGATTCAACACAATTAATCCACTTAAAGATGTATAACTATGAATTTGATTGATTATTTTCTTGAAATGCTTACAATGATAGTTAGAATAGAGCTAAGGAAATTACAATCACTCCGAAGTTTCTCTCTCTTAATATCTTGCTCAACAATTCAAAAAGACCTCCCCTACAACAGACTTACTCAACCCTTTATATAGGGTATTACATAGTGGATGACAGCTAAGCTGTCCTTTATTTTCGGGAATGACTCGCGAAGTATCGCAAGTGTATAAGTGTTTGTCTTGCGACACTCTAAATCTCGCCAAATCTTCACACTTTTCTCATGTTTTTGCTGCCGTCATCCATTGCGTCATTTATATTATTTCTGCGACACCTTCGCAATGATGTCGTTTATTGATCTGTCAAAGTATTGATATCGCGATATTCCGATCCTACTGATGAAGTTTTTCAATAACTGCCGATACTTAGAAAGGTTCATCAATAATATTGCCTTCAACAAGAATTTCGTTGATGATTATCTGAAGTTCCAAGAATTGATCGACTACAGGTTTTTCATCAGTCATTTTGTAATCAAGGAACCTAGCCACCAAGAACTTCTTTCTTCCAAAGAGCCTCGTAGAAAGCCATTGGTAAATATTTTACATTGTTTAAATTGTCGAAAATTATCATTGTTAGTTTGCCCATGAATTGGTCATAAGGTTAGCTTTAGTTCTTCGTTTGGAGCTAATGTTATTAGTATTTTCACATTAGAGTATAAATAAATTTTGTTTGAATTGTTTATTATTGAATATATATAAGCAAGGGAACTTGAAGCAAAATTCGATGAGAATATGAACTCATACCGTACATTGGTTTCTACAAAGGATGATGTACAAACTGAACTTAACTCTGTACTACCAGATTAGAGTATTCTCATGTATTGCATATTAAGGTGATCATGCATGTCTATTGCACTGGGAGACGATATTAGGTATGTTCATTAAAGTGAAAGTTCTAGATACTTTCTTTGATTTCTATAAGGTGGAGGGTTATCTTGTGAGTAGCGACAGTACCATATACTTGATAACACCGTAATCTTTATTTTTAAGTTGGTTTTCTCGCTTTTAACTTAATTTTCCCTTAAAAATTTTATCGTAATATTGATGGCGACACATATACTTGGTTTCTAATGTGAAAATTAGATGCAAGAAAGTGAGTACTTAGTACACCTTTATTAGGATATATACTAGTAGTCAAGGTCATCTTGACTTGACTATAGTAGTTTGTCTCTCAATGTATAAATACCTCTCATATATGTTTGTGAAAACTACCGAATAATAATTCTATAATAATAATACTCTTCATTACATTCTGATAGCTTTCTCATGGTATCATTGAGGTCGGTCTGGGATCTCTCTTTGTGACAACAAATTTTTCAATACGTATCTTACTGAAAATTTGTTCACTACAAAAATACTTTGTTTTCAAACAGATAATGCTTGTGAACTTGCAAAAGGAGTTTTTAAACAATTCCTAGTTCTAAAGGTATACAATTAAGACTTTCTTGTCCAAACACACCAGAACAGAATGGTTTGGCAGAAAGAAAACATCGACATATTACAGAAATGGGCAATACCCTACTTTTTCATTCTTTTATCCATGAAATCTCCCTATGAGATTCTTTTTCATGTTTTACCTGATTATTCTTTTTTGAGAATTTTTGGTTCCACTTGTTTTCCATATCTTGGACATTATAAACCTGATAAGCTTTCTCCAAAGTCAGTAAAGTGTGTGTTCATTGGTTATAGCCCTGTGCATAAAGGTTATAGGTGTTTTGATCCAATTTCTAAGAAGATTCATATATATAGGCATGTGATATTTGATGAGACTTCTTTTTATTATGCATCTTCTTCATCTTCTTCTACTTTATCTAGTGATAACTTACAAACATATTCTGAGTCAGAATCATCAGATTCTGCTATTATCCCAACTGTTGCTCCTCAGCCTTCTGTTGTCACTAGATCAATGCAAGGAATTTCAAAACCAAAACAGTTTCCTGATTTTGTCACTAATCATTCAGTCAAACATCCTATTCCAAATGCATATACTTGTTCATTGAATACTATTACTGAGCCAAAATCTTACAAAGAAGCATCTAAGATTGTAGAATGGGTAGGATCAATGAAAGATGAAGTTGAAGCTCTTAGGATAAATGAAACTTGGACTTATGTCTTACCAGAACTACACATGAATATTCTTGGTTGTAAGTGGGTCTACAAGGTAAAACTTAAACCTGATGGCACTATAGATAGACTAAAATCTAGATTAGTTGCACAAGGATACAATCAATAAGAGGGAGTAGATTGTGGAGAGACTTTTTCACCAGTTGTAAAGACTACAACTGTACGGGTTGTTCTTACTTTAGCAATTACAAATGGCTGGATAGTTAAACAATTGGATGTGTCAAACGCTTTTTTATATGGGTATTTATTTGAAGATGTGTATATGCGACAACCTCCAGGCATTACAAATCAATTTTCCAAATCATGTATCATCTAAAGAAGTCCTTTAAAACAGGCACCTAGGGCATGGTTTCACAGATTTAGCACTTTTCTAATTCAGGTTTGGTTTTAGAAGTCAATGAATGATCATTCAATGTTCATACATACAGCTGAAAAAGATATGATGGTGTTATTACTATATGTTGATAATATTTTGTTGACTGGAAATTCTACTTCACTTGTTCATCATATGATTGTGGCTTTGAGTAAAGATTTTTCTATGAAAGACTTAGGAGAACTTTATTATTTTTTGGGAATTGAAGTTTCTAAATCAGCTAATGCTTTTGTTCTGACACAGCAGAAGTATACTCTAGATTTATTAAGAAAAGCTAAAATGGTTGAATGTAAACCTTGTGACACACCAGTAGCTAAAGGTAAGAGATATTCCATTCATGATGGTGTTTTATTGGATGATCCTTTAGAGTATAGAACTATAGTGGGACGTCTTCAATACTTAACACATACAAGACCTGATATATGCTTTGGGGTAAATTATGTTTCCCAATTTATGCATGCTTCTACCGATCAACATATGCTTCTAGTCAAGAGGGTTTTGAGATACTTAAAAGAAAGTTTAGGAACTGGTAGTTCTCTACATAAAGGTGATATCCGTTCTTTACTAGCTTATATAGATTCAGATTGGGCTGGTTGCTCTGATACAAGAAGATCAACTTCTGGGTATGATGTTTTTATGGGTGATTCACTCTTTCTTGGTCTTCAAAGAAATAAACAACAGTATCTCGAAGTTCTGCTGAAGCAGAGTACAAATACCTAACTGCAGCTGCTGCAGAATTACAATGGCTCACTTATGTTCTGTCAGATCTTCATATTTCAGTGTCTTATCCTTTGCAGATAAATTGTGATAATCAAAGTGCAATTTGTCTTGCTTCTAACCCTGTTTTTCATGCCAGGACAAAACATTTGTAAGTAGATTACCATACAATAAGGGAGTTGGTTGATGAAGGTACTTTTAAAGTAGTTCATGTTAGATCGGGAAGACGGTTTATGATGTTTTTACAAAAGGATTATGTTATCCTACATTCTCAAGATTATTATACGGTTTAGTTCATTCTTCTGCTACAACTGCTACTACTTCTGAGGCTTCTTCTACTTCATCTACTGCTATTACTTAGTCTTGTTTTCAGTACTTCATTCTTACCATATTGTCTCTTGTTGAGCATATGTGTTTCTACATCGCTCTGGCCCTTGTTGGGTGAGTTATTTGTTGTTATCTTGACTCTTGTTGGGTACTTCCATATTGACCCTTGTTGGGTGATTCTTTTTTGTCTATTTTCAAACTTTTCATTCTTTATCTGTAAAGTTTGAGGGTGGTATAATAGGATATATACTAGTAGTCAAGGTTATGTTTGTTAGAGCATGGCTCGTTTGAACACACCAAGCATTGGTATGTCAAGTTTGGTTGTCATATTTTAGTGAATCAAAACTCATGTTAAGAGTCGCTTGATTATGCACTAGAGTTAAACTTTGTATATGTTAGCTTGAAAGTATTAGGATATGAGACATTACAACTATTGCGAAGACTTGAAAATGTGAAGAAGCAAGGAGCTACAACGACAAGAATCATCCTTCCACTTGAGGTTAGTGATATTTGACTTGAACTGTTTCATTCCCTAACGTATGTTTCAAGTCGTGCATATTGAAAACATAACTGCGAGGCATATTTGAACTCTAGATAGACATAGTATTAGGGAATACAATACAAGGTTTATTGCTTAACCATTAAAATTTGTAGATAAGACATAGCTATAATAATTTGAATGCTATTGTGATTATGTATGAGTATGAGGTGAGGATTTCATCCTAGGGAACAATGTTTACATGTGTTCTAAGGAAGTAAGTTCATAAACTTGTTTGTAAACCGAAAAATAAATTGCCAGGTGTTATTGGTTTTGTTATTCATTGCATATCTTATGAACAACCAATATGTCTGATAGAGTATAACCGCTCACAACTTGTTGTGTCCTTGGTAGAACTGTTCACAAAGGCCTGACTTATGTATTGGTATAACTTTTATTAGTAAAACCGATCTTAAGTAATCACCTGTGGTATGATCGGATTTTGTATGTCTGACCTTGTAAGGGAAAGGGAATCGATACTTGTAAGGGAAAGGGAACCGATCCTAGTAAAAGAAAGGGAATCGATCCTAGTAAGGGGTGCAGTACATCAAAGGGAACCGATCCTTGTATGGGGTGCAACAAGGTTTATAGCAGAAAGGGGAACCGATCCTATGGACATGTGCAACACATATAAGTTAGATACCATATATATGTGGGGAACCAATCCTAGTACCTAGTCAACCGAACTTTTGGGAAGCTAGTGTGACTATGCACAGTACTCACATAGAGGTAGAACCGAAACTTGTTTTGGTATAACCGTAAACCCATGATTGTGATTGAATGTTGCTTTGATCAATCACATAGTTCTTGAAAGTCAGATGAACCAATTCTAAACTTGTTTGGAAGTGTGGCAAATCGGTTTCAAGGTTGTAAGTGTGAAAGAGAACTTACAATGTTAAGATGTCGACAAACTTTGAACACGTGCTGTGAATGTTTATTTCTATAATTGTTCGAAGATATTCCTTAACGGATAAGGGGAGAGAATCCCAGGATCGAAGTATAAGTAAGTTAAGAATCTTTTAATTAAGGTTATTAATTTCATTTTGTAGGAAATTACAGAATTAGTAATGTGCATTTACTAATTAGATTTTCCGAGAGATTTCGATCGTTATGTTTGGATGAGAGAGCATTTCAGGAATTATGGAAACCGAATTTGTGCTTTAATGAATATCTTGAGAATATTTTCGGTTTTGGAAATTCCTTGGTGTCCAAACTTCCTTGTCTATAAATACACGAAGTTTGCCTTTCTAGCAAACTAATCCTTCTTAACAACATATTTACTCTTTTGTTGTTGTTACTGGTGTAGCCGCCTATTCTAGAGAGGAGAGTAACCTAATTAGGCGAAATCTCTTACTACCGCTCAATTTAAAGTCTTCTTTGGGATTGAGAAGCTCTAGCGCGACCGTTGGTGGGAAACTAGATAATTGCGGTTTATGTTTGTTTTCGATTGATTTGATTGACTAACGGTGGTTGAAATCTGATTGCACCTAGTTTGTTTATTCTTGAGAATCTTTCTTCTGATATAAGATTCACTCAAACTAGTTCAGAGTTTCGACAGGGATCTTTAGATCGTTGTTAGTTCTAAAGACAATCTTGTGATAATCCATTGTTAACTGCACTCTGATTCTGTGCGTGATTGATCACAAGAGATTCAAGTGATTGTGTGCAGGTTTTTATTGAAGATTTAAGAAGACTTGAAGACAAAGAAGATATTGAAGATCTGACTTGGGTTTTATAATCTTTGGTGTGCACAATACTTGTTTCGGTAAAAGAGGATCCAATTAATAATCGGTTTATCCTTGTTGTAGATTGGATTGATTAATTGAGTAGATCGACATCAATACGTTTCCTTGTGATTAAAGGTATTGATTGGCTTAATCTTAAACGATTACCTTTGGGTGATTGAACATAAGATAGATCTAAGGACCCGAAGAAGGAGTTTATTTTAAGATAAACAGAAGAGCCTTTGTCCGAATCATATCACTTGGTATAGAGTTGATACCAAACAAATTTGTTGTTCCTTTACTATTTGGAATACGAACCAAAGGAATTTTTCCAAGTACGTGACTTATTCACAAGTCGGAGGCGTGGGAATACATACGAAACTAAGTGAACTATAGGGTTAGTTACTTGGTCTCAACTATACGAAGTTAAGTGTAATTTTGTGTTGCGGCTTAATCCTGAGAGTATTCAATTCTGGACAAGGTCCCGAGTTTTTTCTACATTTGCGGTTTCCTCTTAACAAAATCTTGCCGTGTCATTTACTTTTATTTTCCGCATTATAATTATTTTATTATAATTAAAGTAAATCACACAAACGTTAATTCCTATTTACTTGATAAGCGATCCTATTATGTTTGGTTAAGTCCGAACCTTTGTATCAAGTAAACATACTTCGTTATTGTATTGTCTCGATCTCGTATCCATAGAAGATCACACGAAGTGTGAACCGATTAGTTGCAGTCTCGACTCAGTCCATAGACAATCACTTTTAGAGAAAGGACTTATAGGTAGGAAAAGTTTTAGCTTGAGGTATATTTGGGTACCCTCGCTTTTTGAATTGGTATCAGAGTAGGCAAACACGAAAAGATCTAACAATCTGTGTTTGGTGCGATCCAACCTATAAGAATTGAATCTAATGTCCGATTCGGTTAACGTTATGAAAGAGTATGAATACTCAAATGTTGAAGATGTTACCACTTCGTTAACTCATGATCCGGGGAGTTGAAAGCATCTATATCCATCTACGATGAAAGAGAAGAAGGCGATAAAGAGTTGGTAAAACTCCTAAAGCCTATACTGATCTCTGTCTTCTAAAGTGCTTATTTTAAAGACAGAGTCAAATCCTCTTAAACAGAGATCGGAAAAAAGACATTCAACTGAACTGTCTAGCCAAAGAGAAAATAGATCTCACTGTCAAACTAGAAGCTCTTGGTAAATCTCTTACAAATAAAGAGACACGTCCCATGATTCTGACTAATGATGATGTTGTGATTTCTTCTGATGAGGAAACTAAAAGTCATTGATCGACTTTTACAGATTGTGACAAAACCGGGTTGATCACATCTGAAACAGATCAAGATGATGGTAGTTTGCCTAACTACATCAAGTTAAAAGAAGATGAGAACCCAACTTCTAGATCTACTGATGATCAAACGAAATCTTGTCTAAAGGAAACTTTGAACCGATTCCGTGATGACTCTAAGGAATACAACTTTCAGTAACTTGACAGGAAACTTATACTTCTTCAACATACGGTGGTAAAAATTTTGAAAGAAGTTTTTTGTCTTAAAAAACTGAAAGATTATTCCTCAGTAGAAAGACAGATTATACTACATCCCAATAAGATCAACTCAAAGGAGTCAGAGGAAAGAGTTGATAATCGCTTCTGGAAAAAGGTTCCTCCGCACCCATATTTAAACAGTTCTGGTTTTGATGAGGAACGACTTCAGAAGAAAGGGAAAGGTCGAATCTCTGCCAAAAGAAACAATCAGGATTTTTCGATAGCTATTTCAGATGATCACACTAATGTGAATACTAAGGAAGTCCATAGAATGAGAAAATCGTATGAAAATCTCATTGAAAGAATTAAGAGATATCTAGCTATCTCCGAGAATTCTCACATTAGTACATTTTCTCCACATGATCATATCTCTAGAGTTAGAAAAGATCATCATCTTGGGAGAAAATATTTTGGGCAGAAATTCCCTAAAAGAGACATAAACTATGTTTCTGATATTCACTGTAAGCTGGAAAAAGCTTACTCCGATGCAACTTAGTTGTATCTTATGTTGTTCTTTCTCATCCTTTCGTGCTCATAATCTTAGATGGGAAAGGCACAATAAAACAGGAGCACATGTACCATTATGTAGTTGTTTATCGGAAAAAATTCTGTGATAGTTTATGGATTGCTGCGAATCCATGGCAGTTAACAATGTTCATGTTCAGCATGATTTTCCAAAAATAGGTGATATTTGGAATTTTCGGATTTTTAGTAATCCTTCCACCTTGAGAATTTCGGACTAAGGAAACGAAATATATTGTTTGATATTTTGGATTTTCCAGAGGTCTCTTGGTCCAGAAAGTTGACTCTTTTAAGAGGAGAAACTTTGTCTTGTCTCGTATTCGAAACCCCGAGAAATCCTTTTATATATTATTCATAACCGAGCATGCCTCCAAAGAACTCGCATTGTCTCAAATACTAATAAGGAGGAAGCTCAAAAAGTTAAGGATTGTCAAGGAATCGTCTGAGAGAGAAAGAAGAAAGACATTATGTCCGATTATGACTCTGATAGCTCTGCTGGATCACAAGATGAGTCATGTCTGTTGGCTTACAACCTTCAAGATCCAACCAAAACCAAGTGGATTCGTTCTGATAGTATGTCTCAATATATCCAAGGTTTTGATGAACTAGATACCAATCTTTCTATGACTATTCGACATCAAGATTGGGTAAAAGAAAAGTATGAAGGAACAAGAGAAATTCTTGCTGAGCTCAAAGTCCTAATTGAGGATCTTGAAAAACAAGAAGTGGTTGCGGAAAAGTCCCTGGAGACATGCTTTAAGAGTTTGAACACTGAAGAGACCTCAGTGAACAACAAGAGCACCACTAGAGGTTAAGTTATTTGCTGTAATACTTAATCTAGTTTAATAAACATCAATTTTTGATTTCTTTAATTAATTGTATTGGTCTATTATGAATAAAACTATTATGAATAAAATTATTTGTTTGAGTAATTTTTCTTGTGATAGTTTTTGGTTTACATAGCCTGTGCTTAATTGTTTTTACCTTATTGCTATGTATGTTTGTGGGATGTTTGATTTCGGTTTTACTACCTTAATATTCGATCTCATATTGTGAACCCTCATGGTTTGGGTGACTTTTTGATTTAGCGGGATTAAGTTCTAGCCCTAGTAGGTAGGCTTTATCAAAGGATTATGAGGGGTTCTAATAGACACAATATGTGAAAAATTCACAATATGTTGAATCATTTTTGGTTTAGCATAAAAGCATATGTGTTTCGACGGTTTTCAACTTTTGCTTGCAATTGTTAAAACCGGTTTTCAACCTTTCTCTGGTAAAGGTTGAGGTGTGTTGTTATTCTTTTGTTCACGCATAAGGATGACAACGTGGTGATATTTCGATATCAATTCTCCCTGGACGAAGATACAATCATATTGGAGAAGTGGATGCGAAATTTGAGGTAACAATCTTGTTAGTTAATTGTTTTCTTGTTTAAGAATGAGTTTATATTATATATATTTGTTGCTTTTGCTTAACAAAATTTCGGTTCAATTGATATTTATTCTATGATGTGTGTTTTAATTGGTTCCGGTTAAGAAAAACTATTGTTATCTTGCTTTATTGTGCGGTATCAATTGTTTAGGCTTACGAAATTTCGGTACAATTGATGTGTGTGTGTGATTCAGTTGGTTCCGGTTAAGAAAAACTATTGTTATCTTGCTTTCGTTTAGGCTTACAAAATTACGGTGCAATTTCGGTGCTTATAATGTCTATGTTGTTTCAATTGCTTCCAGCTGAGGTGAATAATTATGCAAGTTGATTTATTTTGGTTTGTATGAATTATTTATGGCTTAACGAAATAATATGTGTACGAGATGAGTTGTTTAGTCCAATTCGATTCCGGATAAGATAAACTAAGTTAATTCTGATCTTAGTTAGACTTATCGAAGTGAGGTTTCGGTTATTCAAGTCTAATCGAATGCCTAAACAAGAAATTCTAGTTAACTAACCTAGTACTTGTCTTGTTTAAAATTGAAAGGTCTAAGTTTATGGATAATTAGAACCTGATGGGAAAAATGGAGTTTATCTTTATTTTGGTCTCATCGAATTAAGCGGTTGTTTTTGAACAATCGGTTTAGCAAAGGAATTAATATGCTTAGTTGTTTTTGGTTTGCTAAACTAAATTGGAAAAATTGTTTCGGGCAATTGTTTCCTTGGTAACATATCAAAATAAGACTACTTGCAGTTTCGGTTTTGATATTGGTTATCAGAACATGATGTGGAACCTCGTGCCCAACTCTACTGAGTTTGCAAGTCTATTCGAGATTTGTAAGATTCTTTTCGTGTTGTCCTTTATTTTTTCGTTTCTTTGTCATTTTTGTGACAAAAAGGGGGAGAAATATATGGAGTAAACATGTGATTCTGGCATTGATATTTATATTGATTGGTATCACTATGGAAAAGAACATTGGTACTTGAATGTTTTTATCTAACGAAAGAGTGAAAGCACAGACTAAAGGGGGGTAACATGTCATATGATTGGTATAACAAAGATGTGCAGATTGAATATCTACCTATCTTCCTTAGGGGAGTAATAGCTTTGTTATTATAATGTCAACATCGATATTTTCAAGGATTTAATGTAAGAAGTTTCACTGTGTTGTTGAATCGGGAACCAAGCGGATTGTAATGAATTATTGTAATTTGTTTATCCATATGATGTAAGAGCTTTGTCACTAAAATTGACAAAGGGGGAGATTGTTAGAGCATGGCTCGGTTGAACCCACCAAGCGTTGGTATGTCAAGTTTGGTTGTCATATTTTAGTGACTCAAAACTCATGTTAAGAGTCGCTTGATTATGTACTAGAGTTAAACTTCGTATAGGTTAGCTTGAAAGTATTAGGATATGAGACATTACAAGTATTGCGAAGACTTGAAAATGTGAAGAAGCAAGGAGCTACAATGACAAGAATCATCCTTCCACTTGAGGTTAGTGATATTTGACTTGAACTGTTTCATTCCCTAACGTATCTTTCAAGTCGTGCATATTGAAAACATACTGCGAAGTATATTTGAACTCTAGATAGACATAGTATTAAGGAATACAATATGAGGTTTATTGCTTAACCATTAAACTTTGTAGATAAGACATCGCCATAATCATTTGAATGCTATTGTGATTATGTATGGGTATGAGGTCGTGAGGATTTCATCCTAGGGAACAATGTTTACATGTGTTCTAAGGAAGTAAGTTCATAAACTTGTTTGTAAATCGAAAAGGAAATTTCCAGGTGTTATTTGTTTTGTTATTCATTGCATATCTTATGAACAACCAATATGTGTGATAGAGTATAACCGCTCACAACTTGTTGTGTTCTTGGTAGAACTGTTCACAAAGGCCTGACTTATGTATTGGTATAACTTTTATTAGTAAATCTTAAGTAATCACCTGTGGTATGATCGGATTTTGTATGTCTGACCTTGTAAGGGAAAGGGAACCGATCCTAGTAAGGGAAAGGGAACCGATCCTAGTAAGGGAAAAGTACATCAAAGGGAACCGATCCTTGTATGGGGTGCAACAAGGTTTATAGCAGAAAGGGGAACCGATCCTATGGACATGTGCAACACATATAATTTAGATACCATATATATGTGGGGAACCGATCCTAGTACCTAGTCAACCGAACTTTTGGGAAGCTAGTGTGACTATGCACAGACTCACATGGAGGTAGAACCAAACTTGTTTTGGTATAACCGTAAACCCATGATTGTGATTGAATGTTGGTTTGATCAATCACATAGTTCTTGAAAGTAGGATGAACCAATTCTAAACTTGTTTGGAAGTGTGGCAAATCGGTTTCAAGGTTGTAAGTGAAAGATAACTTACAAAGTTAAGATGTCGACAAACTTTGAACACGTCTTTGTGAATGTTTATTTCTATAATTATTCAAAGATATTCCTTAATGGCTAAGGGAAGAGAATCCAGGATCGAAACATAAGTAAGTTAAGAATATTTTAATTAAGGTTATTAATTTCATTTTGTAGGGAAATTGCGAGAATTAGTAATGTGCATTTACTAATTAGATTTTCCGAGATATTTCGATCGTTATTTTTGGACAAAGCATTTCGGGAATTATGGAAACCATATTTGTGCTTTAATGAATATCTTGAGAATATTTTCGGTTTTGGAAATTCCTTGGTGTCCAAACTTCCTTGTCTATAAATACACTGAAGTTTGCCTTTCTAGCAAACTAATCCTTCGTAACAACAGATTTACTCTTTTGTTGTTTTTCTTCGGTGTGGCCGCTTATTTGGAGAGGAGAGTAACCTAATTAGGGCGAAATCTCTTACGACCGCTCAATTTAAAGTCTTCTTTGGGATTGAAAAGCTTAGCGACCGTTGGTGGGAAACTAGATAATTGCGGCCTATCTTTGTTTTCGATTGATTTAATTGACTAACGGTGGTTGAAATCTGATTGCACCTAGTTTGTTTATTCTTGAGAATCTTCTCTTCTGATATACGATTCACTCAAATAGACATGGATCTTTAGAATGTTGTTAGTTCTAAAGACGATCTTGTGATAATCCATTATTAACAGACTCCGTTCTGTGCGTGATTGATCACAAGAGATTCAAGTGATTGTGTGCAGTTTTTATTGAAGATTTAAGAAGATTTGAAGACAAAGAAGATATTGAAGATCGACTTGGGTTTTATAATCTTTGGTGTGCATAATACTTGTTTCGGTAAAAAAAAGATCCAATTAATAATCGGTTTATCCTTGTGGTAGATTGGATTGATTAATTGAGTAGATCGGCATCAATATGTTTCCTTGTGATTAAAGGTATTGATTGGCTTAATCTTAAATGATTACCTTTGGGTGATTGAACATAAGATAGATCTAAGGACCCGAAAAAGGAGTTTATGTTAAGATAAACAGAATAGCCTTTGTCCGAATCATATCACTTGGTTGAATAGAGTTGATACCAAACAGATTTGTTGTTCCTTTACTGTTTGGAATACGAACCAAAGAAATTGTTCCAAGTACGTGACTTATTCACAAGTCGGAGGCGTTGGAATACAGACAAAACTAAGTGAACTATAGGGTTAGTTACTTGGTCTCAACTATCTCTGTGATTAAGTGTAATTTTGTGTAGCGGCTTAATCTTGAGAGTATTTAATTTGGACAAGGTCCGGGTTTTTTTGCATTGCGGTTTCCTCGTTAACAAAATCTTGTTGTGTCATTTACTTTTATTTTCCGTATTATAATTGTTTTATTATAATTAAAGTAAATCACACAAACGTTAATTCCTATTTACTTGATAAGCAATCCTATTGTGTTTGGTTAAGTCCGAACCTTTGTATCAAGTAAACATACTTCGTTGTTGTATTGTCTCGATCTCGTATCCATAGACGATCACACGAAGTGTGAAGCGATTAGTTGCATTGTCTCGACTCGATCCGTAGACAATCACTTTCGGAGAAAGGACTTATAGGTAGGAAAAGTTTTAGATTGAGGTATATTTGGGTACCCTCGCCTTTTCAATGTTGACTTGACTATAGTAGTTTGTCTCTCAATGTATAAATACCTCTCATATATGTTTGTGAAAACTACTTAGGAATAATAATTCTTTAATAATAATACTCTTCATTACATTCTAATAGCTTTCTCACCTTAAGACGTCTTCATTAGTCTTTTCCTTTTCATATATACTTCATTAGTCTTTTCCTTTTCATATATAATTATTCTCCTAATTATTATTTTTCATAGAAATGTTAAATATATACAAGATAGTGTGAGTGTAAAACATTATTAGTAGAGATATCTGATGAGGATCGTTATTTGAGTAATTACAGGTGTGTTCCAAGGAACATGAGACAAGGAGCATGAATGTGGATGCATTTAAGGTGTCCCTAAAGGCGGATAGGCCTACTACAGACATCTCTGCCATTACAATTCCGTTAGAAACAACTGTCAAAGGCTCTCACGAAGAAGAAAAGAAACCCAAGCTTTGAAGGAATGGTCCGATGTTGGCTAATAGTTCTAAAGCCCGAGAATCTTTGCTAATGCCGAATTATGCTTCTAAGACAATTCCTCTTGAAATTTCCTCCCGCGCAGGTTGATCATTTAGGTAACTTAAAATTCATGTTATTCATTTTTTTCCTGATGCACAAGGATGATATATTGGACCGCAATATTTTTATACTCTTCATACCGTGAAATACATTGGTTGAGTGCATATCATTTCCTGTTGTGCTTATTTAGTTTTTTTTATTTTTGTTTCATCCGAAAGGATAATTTCTGATCCACTTGAACTGTTTGTACTTTGGTAAGTGTGGAGGTAGTTAATAGTACTAATATACTTCCGTTCATTACTCTTGTGTGTATGACATTGTAGTAAACAAACTAGAAGAGGATGTTCTGAATTTATCGCCAGACTATGATGGAAAAATAGGTATGGATGGAACTGTACAATCACTGAGATTTCCATATTTATCATGTCTAAACCTATTGTTTGATATCTAATTTTGTAAACGTCGATTTTGGAATTACTCAAGTAATGGTATGTAATTTGTTTCTTTGGATTTGGAATGCAATATTGAAGAATCGAAGATTTTGTTAAAACCTATTATTTTGATCATATTTTTAGTATTTGTGAATTCTAGATTAATATACTATTTTTTTATTTCATGAATTCGGAGTATCAGTTTAGCCATAAATCTTTCTGCAAAACATCGGACATAGAAATTGGTTGAGTTATGAAAATTTAGCATTGACGCGCTAGCTCATAGCTTCAAACAATGGGTTACTAATTTTTAAACCAACTTGAATTAGACTACATACTCTATGCGAAGAACGGATTGATTAAGGAGTAAATAAAAAACAACCAAAACCATTACAGATAAGATGTCAATAACCCAAAAAGGCTGATATGATCCCATTCTTGCACCATGAATAACTCCCAAAATTATCCTTGGTTCTTGACGAAGTAAATTAAAAATTTCAAAGATAAACCCAAACCTAATTATCACCTCCATAAGGGACACTCGAAAGGAATTAAGATTTTGACAATAATAATAAACCACCAACAAGGCACATCCGTCAAAGAGAAGATAAATTGCACATGTTCAGGTGTTTACAGGCTAAATGAAAAGACGAGAAGGCTCGCCATTTCAATATTATGATACGGAGAGACAAGCTACATAAAAACTTTGCAAAGATTACTTAAAATCAAACAAAAAACAAAAAGAATTTCTTGATTTCAGATCTAATAATACAAGAAAGAAACTCAGAATCAAACAAGGAATAATTATGAATTTCATGTCTTGCAATTACTTCTTCTTCTCTTCCTTTTTATTGTTATCCGAATTTCTATTATTACTATTGAGATTCATCATTTCATTACCACGAATACAAAATACATACATTGGAAGTATGACTTTGTTAACACCGAATTAGTTCTTGATGATGATGATGCAACTGAAGAAGAAGCAAAAAAAGTTTGTTTCTTCGAGAAAATAGTTGATGTTCTTGATGATGCAATTGTTGGAGAAGAAGATGAAGTTTTTTTCTCCAACAACGCATAGATGATACTAGAATAAAAATGTCCTGAATCCACCAAAATCAAGAACAAATGACGAAATTTTTCGATTACTAAGACCCATATCCCATTGAACAGTACAAATAAATTCCCATAATTCGTAAATTTGACCATTTTACTCCATTTCTTTGTTAACACAGGCTTTGTTGCTAACGTTTTTACATCAAGATGTTTCAAAACTTCAAATATTATATCATCATTTAGATTACCCAATCCAAATTCATGTTCATCATCATTATCTTCTTCTTCTTCGATTTTCTTCTTTCTTTTCTTCATCGATCTTTTACAATCTTGTTATAGGGCGGCATGTTCCATTATAGGGGCGGCAAGTGTGATAGCAATGCCCCTCTAATTGGTTAGGGGGTGTCCTATAGGGGTGTAAATTGACTAGATTACCCTTTTCACCTTAAATGGACTAATTTATCCTTGCTTTTATGATTGAAAAGACTGAATTGTCCTTTCCCATTTTTACCCAATTGAATCTGAAAAATCAAAATAGTTTCTCTTCTTTTCCCTTTCTCCTCCTCCCTTAAAATTAAAATTTTCATCATCCTCGATTAATCGCGATTTGAAAAATTGATAATCGTTGATTGAAAACTATATTAGAGATGCTCAAGAAGAAGATTAGCGAAGATTGTAGCCGTCCTAATGAACCAAATCCTCCATTAGGTCAAGAATATCAATTTGAAACTCCTCAACCGTCAAAATCAAGCAAAATGACTTATATGAGGCATGTTTCAAAACATTGATTAGGGTTTAGTCTATTATGTTTGATTTAAGTTAGTTTTGTATCAAAAATTAGGGTCTTGGATCGAAATTGGCTGAAATTTGTGTGTTGCATGTGAGTTACGGTTGGTATCGAAATCTTGGTTATAACCAGATACCAACCGTAACTATATATTTTGATGAACTTACGGTTGGTAACAACCCAAATACAAACCGTAAGTTCTAAGTTTTGATAATTAGGTTCGATTATGGTTGGTATCAAAACCTTAGTTAGGAACCGTAATTCCTTCACGTATGTTTCAAAAAAATTTATGGTTTATATTTGCATCTCACTTACGAACCGTAATTTTGTTACGGTTTGTAACTACAATTAAAGTTACCAACCGTACATCATCTGTATGTTTAGAATTTTTGTAGTAGTGATGTACGGTTCAAAAGTGAGATGACTTACCAACCGTAGTTTCGTTACGGTTGGTCTCGATTCATCACTTAGCAACCGTAAATGGTTACGGTTTGTAATTGATGTCATATTATGAACCATAAATAAACCTACTCACCAATTTTTTTTTTTGTTTTTGTTTTCTATATTATTTGTTCTACGCTTAGTAAATCAATCAATTGTAATGCTTGTGTAGGAATCACATTAGGGTGAAGAAAAGAGAGGAAATGACTTAGCTTAGATTGATCATCGCCCACCTCGCGGTGACAAGCATTTTAGGGGTAGATAATAGAGGTATCCACAAGAATGAGAAAGAGGAAGAATAAGTTTGAGAATTAAGTTGAAGAACAACTTTGTGGCTGAATCTAGAGTTGAGTTAGAATGAGTGGAACATAATGATCAAGAAGATGTCGGAGTCGAAACTAACCATGAAGGCAACGAAAATGAAATTGTTAGAGGAAGAAACTAATTATGATGAAGATGAAGAAGAATCTAAAGAAACTGATGATGATGGAGAGGAGGAAGAGGAATCAAATGATGAAGAGGAGGAAGAGGAATCAAGTGATGAAAGAGGAGGAGAGGAAGAAAATGATGAAGAAAGGAAGAGGAAAAGAAAATGATGAAGAGGGAGAAAATAAGAGGAAAGAGGTAGTTTAGCTCACCTCCAAGGCAAAAGAAATAAAAAAGCCGAGAAAAGAACCCATGCCAGAAAGGGATGCATATTCCTAAACGCAAAAATTGTTGTTGCCATAGAAGAAGAATAAGAGACCCAGGCGAGGCTCGAGATAAGTCTTGATCTTTGTGGTTATATCGGTTCACACAGTGCAAAGTACGTGAGACAAGGGTATGCTATTTGTTACTTCTCTTAAAATATTCATTATTTTGATACATTTTGTTTGTTTATTTCAGTTCACCATAATATGCTTATACTTTAGTATATTTGTTTTCTTAGGACCATGCAAGATGCATAAAATTGCTCAAGCGTCAAAGGGCTAAACATTGGCCATTAAGTGAAGAAGTATTAGCCGGTTAACGATCTAGTGGTTGAAATACGAGGACTAGGGCCTGGAATTTTCATTGCCAATCGGAGTATGATAGTGTTGTGGTCTCTGCCTTGGGAAACGATATTGGCTTGAAACGATCGTTTCATCTTCCATTGAGAGGCAGCGATAACACCGGACGATGTGAAGCAAATTCGCGGCCTTGAAGTTGAAGGAAAAATTTGTGTATGAAGGTTTCGAGCAACAACATGTCTTGGACCGACCTTTACATCCTTGTTTAAGAAACACTTGGGTGGGGGAGAAAGATGGCGAGATGGAGTTTTGGTTGGCTGGTGATTATGACCTATTTGAACCACATAAACCAAGAATCATCAAAAGTTATTGTTGAAGAATCGAGGAGAAAATTTGGAGGAAAATTTGCATATATCTCAGAGCTATATTAGGGTTTTCAATGCGAAAAAAAAGTTGTTTATCACGATTCTAAGTAGCATAATTATGGGTAGTGCTTGTAGTGATATATCCTACTAGTCACAAGTGAATCATAACTTTTGTTAAAACGGATTAGTGCTTTTACGTTCGTTTGCATTGATTAGTCTTATTCCATAGAACTTATTGCTTTTTAGGGAGTTAAATCTAATTGTGCTTTTACACTTTAGGTTGCTTTCGGGAAGAATTCACATATGCATCTTTTAATGTGGTTGTGATGAAATCAAGGAATTAGCGGGATATTCTTGCGATCAAGGTATCCTAGGACTTTTAGTAAATGAGAATTAAAATACCAATTCTAATCGTTGATGAAAATACATGTTTGTGAATGATACTATCAAGTGACCAATATCTTTTCCTTATTGATTATTCAAATTATTTTATTGCTTTGAATTATTTTTATTGCTTAGATAAAACAAAATCCCCCTTGGTTACTAAAGAAGCTGAAATTCTATAACAACAAAAGCCTCTCTTGTGGGAACGAACTCTTTCTTATCACATCTTATATTTATATCTAGTTGAGTGAGAAAGTGAAATTATATTTACGGTGACAACCCGTCAATATCCACCATTGGAAACACTTGATGCTAACACTATGCGGGTTTGCCAAGAGGAATACATGGAAGTTCCAAAATTCTATGTTCTTTATACACTTCAGTGTGAATGAGAATAAGTGTGGAAATTTCTATCGGCGATAATTTCACTATTGTTTTCTGTGCTAATATTTGTATGGAGTTATTTTTTTCAAAACAGGTATTATGGGTGGATCCTCAAATTTTTAGATTGTTAGTATATGGGAATGAATCTTACAAGAGCTAAGTCGGACGTCGACTTTAAAACAATCGCTTCATGGGAGGCAACCCATAGGTTTTGTATTTCTTATCCTTTTGCTTTTTATTTTTTTTTTGTTTATTTATTTTCTTGTTCCATATCATGTTAAGATTTCGAAACTTGACTTTACTAGGACGATTCAATTACATTGAGGATAATGTAAGGTTTAAGTGTGGGGGAGTGGTTAAGCATATTTAAAAAAATGCATAAAACCTCCAACTTGTAGAGATTTTAGAGTCACTAGCATACTTCTAGGTATGTTTACATAGAGAATTACAGAGCATAATTGAACTTGGAAGTGTTAGGGGAACTACATTCGGATTCTTACTTATTAGAGTGTTAAATAATGGATTTAATCATGCCGGTGATGCAAATTAGAGCGAGGGAAAAATGCATTATTAGAGTTGTTGATCAATCATTAGTAGAGACTACCCTATTTATATCATGTGAGCACCGAGAGAAATTTTTCCATCCAACTAAGAGCTTTCTTTTGAGTGTGTGTCATAAAATACGTTAATTAGGGTAGAATGGTGGGCTACCCAACCTCCCACCAATACAAGCACTACTCTTTGATCTCTTGAGTGCTAATTTTGTCAATCATGGGGGTAGCGTCTATAGATGAAAACCTTCTTCTTGTAGTTCGATTTGCGAGTTAGCACCATTACATCGACAACGAGCGGGTCCATAGAAACACCATCATCATCAACAAGGAGCGACATCAAAATCTACATGGAAAGTTGAAGAAGTTCAGGGTTTACAAAGCTGACGGAGCGAGAAAAAGAGCAAATTTCAAATTCAAGTAAAGCAACATACAAGAGAAGATTTTTACATATATGTTGAGGACTTACAATACAATGAGGGTAATTGTATATCCAAGTATGAAGACTTATTTACGAGAGCAAAGAGAATCAAAGGTGAGAATTATTGAAGTTTATGATTTTGAGGCGATACAAGTTGTGAAGAAGAAAGCGGTAAAATACTTCTCCCCATAATACGGTTTGTTTTATTTTCACTTTTTGTATTTTATTTCTTTTGTCTCTATAAAAAAATAAAAAAATTAAAAAAAAATTGAAAAAGAAAAAAAGAATGAGACAAAGAAAAACTTATCATTGTTATTATTTTTTTATTTAATAAAAGCCGTGGGGAAGGAAAATCTATAAGGAAGTTTCAAGCGACAAGGATTTGGGAAAAGGTTACAAATTGTCAGGATCTCGAAGTTCGAGTTTATCATCAAAAGTTGAAAGCGAAGACCAAGACCAAAATAAATACTAGGAGCGGAAGGCGTTTCCTATTGGATGCGTGAGAGTGGTGTTATCATAATTGGCGATCGGATGTGAAGGTGAGTAAGTCATCTCATCCTCGATAATAGTGGTTGATTTCCTTTCTTAGAGATCGTCAAAAATGGTTTTTAAAATGTTAAAAGATGTGGGTTTTAAAATATTTGGAAGTTTCCTTCCCACCATTCAACGTGTTGCGGGGTTTCTCTCTTTATTCCACCTGTACACATGTGAGAACCATAAAGTACTTCTTTTGAGTGCAAATTTCATAAAACCCTTTTGGTGGAAGTCGAGCGAAATGCTTATTGATCGCTTCTCAAACACGCATTCTCCATATGGCGTGGTTATTTCTCACTCAACATTTAAGAATGAGAATATGTTCTTTAGTATTTCTAACTTCTTATTACTAGCATGCATAAACTCTATGTCTTCGTAGCTCTTTGGATGCTTGGGACACTTTGGGAATGCTTTGAAGTTGTAAGTTTTAGTTTGATTTGCTCGAGGACTAGCAAAGTTTAAGTGTGGGAATTTGATAGTGTAGAATACACCATATTTACTATCTAGAGTTTATGCTTTCTTTGCTATTTTTCTTGTAAATTATGTATTTTACGCATGTTTTGAGTTTTGCAGATTTACTTTGAGTCATATGGAGGAAAAGAAGAAGAAATCACCCAAATTGAGTCGAAAAGAACAAGTAATCATTTCGCGGCTTAACAACATTTTGGATCAGTCAAGGTTAAGGGGCAAGTGTATGTGGAGAAATCTTAAAAAACATGCGGTGTGTAGGGGTTGCCAATCAAGATGGCCTTATCCCCACAATAGTGGGGTGGTCCTTATCAGCGGGGTGTAACTATCAACACAAACTATCAACCCTAAATCGAGAAGAGTAATATTCTCAATCATTTCATTCATTCCACACGAAATGAGGCAGCTGTTGTTAATACTTAGAAATAGTTCGAGGGAATTGGTGAAAAATCAAATCGAGAGAGTAGATCTCGTTCTTTATGGTCAAGAATCAGCAGAAATCGTGCAGAAATGGAAACGGGTTCGGTGCTAATGGCCGTGATGAAGACACAGAGAAGCGCAGATGGGTTTGAGAAGATATTGCAGATGGTTATTTGATCGAAGAGTAAGAAAGAAATTGAGAGTCTGTTATGAAATTGAAGATGGATTTTCCGATTGTTAGTCTGCTGGATGGATCAGAGATGGCGTTATTGGAAGAATAACTAGTTGCTGCCATGGATGAAATGGGTTTTCGGTGGAATCTGTAATGGCAAAGACGACAAGAATTAAAGGGGTTTTTGCTAATTTCTGAGAAGCAAATGGTGGTGTTGTTGGGTTGCAGTCATATTTGGTTTTGGCCTGAGTTCGTATTATGATGAATCAGAATCTTAGCAGAGATTCAGGTCAGGGAGATGAAAGTGATGTTGCTGTCGTGACTGAAATTAGGAGATGGGTTTGACAGAACATGGAGGAAGAATTGAGCTGATACGGGTTATAATGGTGGAGTTTGTGATGTAGTAAATCAAAAACAAGCAATTGGGAGATGAAGGTGGTACTCTATTGCAAATGTTGAATGAATAGATGTATGTTAGGATTTCTACAGGTGAAGAAAGAAAGGCCTGAATTCGGCCAGGATTAACCAGAAACGGACGGAACTCAGCCGGTTTGCAGACGAGTCAACTCAGATGTGACCATCAACCGATCGGTGACCGATCCAACTAGTGAGTAAGACCAAGTTAGGCAGTTCGGATCAGCTAATTCATAGGTTCGACTCTCTCCTCCTTGACCCGTTGACTAACTAAAGACCGTCGATCCGAAAGTTAACTTTAACGAGAATACGGACGGAATATTCGTCTACGGCAGAGAACTCGAGTGGCTGGCGTGGCGACTTTTCATTCGAGTACTCGGTGAGCCTGAGATCTCTTCGAGCGACTAAAATTGCAGAATGTTGTGTGAGTCTCTCTCATGGGTGTGAAGACTTAGATTTGGGAAAAAGATGAAAACTTGGAAGCTTTGGAGAATTGGACTTGAAATTGGAATTAGGCTCAAATTGGGAAAGTGGTGTTATTTTGAGAAAGGGATTATTTTCCTACAAGAATTGGAGAGCATTGAAGCCTATAAATAGAGAAGTTCTCTACATACACTTATATACCTTTTACACACATAACACTTCTCTTTTCTTTATTCTTTGTGTGAACTCCTTAGCATGAGTAGCTAATTTTCTTATTGATTGAGGATGAATTCCTAGTTTTTAACATATGATTTGAGTTTTGTTTTCAATTCTATCTTGAAGTTTTCACATGATTATCGTTTGTTTTTACTAATAGGAATGTTTATACATTCATGGTTGATTGATAGATTGTTTAGAGTGCACGCTAAATTGATTTGTTAATTGATCTAAAGCTAGTCAAAGTTAGGGGATAAGTAATCGTTTCTTGACTCTTTACACAAGTAGCAAACACGAGACCTTGCGGAGGGATTCCATGGAGCAATTGTGTGTGAAAACAACGTTAGCAAGTAGACCTTGATCTAAGAGTCTAACTACTAATATCAACCTAATAAGTTCATAAATTTTAATGCGTTTATTTAAATTACATCTTGAGTGATCTATTACTAGGTGGTTTGGTAAATAGAATCCGGTAGTCGAGAACTTCCGTATCCAGTGATACAAGGGATTTAGGGGTTTAGCAGTGATCTAGATGCTTTACCTACGGTTGGTGATAATATGTGACTAATAAAAAGTGGAAAAGAACATAACTTGAATCATTGTTTTGCAAGGAAGAAGGATTCCTTGGTCTTGTCTCTCTTATTGATTTCAACTTTATCTTTTAATTGCTTTGTTTATTTTCTTTTGCTTTATAAAACAAAATCTCCCCCTTTTGTGACAATTAAACAACTAAAAACTCTTGCTCCTCGTGGGAACGAACTTAACTACCACCATATTACTTGTTAATTGAGTGGAAAAATATTCACTAATTTGTTGTGGTTACGACACGTATCGGTTCAGTAAGGTGATTACTGATTACCAACGTATTATACTTTTCCCACAAAAAATAATTGTTTGCAGCGACATGTCCTTGTGCAATTTGAAAATATAGTCGTTGAGACCTTCAACAACTTCATTTTCAAAAATAGATCTCTTATTGAAGATTTTTTTGTTATGTATATATGCTTATCCTCCTTGCTAGAAGTTACCTCCCACCTTAAACTAGATTATGGCTCCAAACCTGAATTCACTTTGGAAGAAGATTTATGTATTTACGCAACTTTGTTCTATCTTCATCCAAAAAGGAAAACGGCGTCGTGTTTGTGATACAAGTTATTTGAGAACTCTTTTTTGAAAACTTTTGTTCAGAAAGCAGGTAACCTGCTTTTGATGGAATTATGTTGTATGTGTTCGATATGAGGCCCATTAGGGACAACGTTAAAAGCTGACCATCATGATCTTAATTTCAACCGTTAATTTTGAGCATTTGAAGGGGGTGGATAGTGGTTTATACTTCTTGAATTGTGCTGATTTTTTGTAGGAATGTAGAGTCTTTATAAGAAGAATATACCATCAAAATATTAGACTTAAATTCATTATTGTTTGGGTTTTCTTGGAGAAAATGGCGCAAATCTTGTCCAGGCCTTGTCCATCTAAGAGTGTCCATGGATCCTCCTCATTAACTTATACTCATTTTGAAATCGTTTATACCTTCGTACTCATTTTGAAATCGCTTTATACACTGTTTGAAATATTGTACAAATGTATCATTTTGGAATCGGTATAAAATCATACCCATTTAGAAATCGAGTATGAACTTATATTCTATTTGAATTCGAGTATAAAGTGATACATATACTCATTATTCATTTTGAGATTTGGTATAAAACGTACTTCAAACATTCATTCTAGATTTTTTGGTCAACTTATGGTTAGGAATTAATTCCTAGCCGTAAACAGTATTACGTCCAGGAATTCATCATTCCCAGCCGTAAGTGAAGAAAATATCGGCTTCTAGGCGTAAATGAACTACTTCTTGCTCGGAAAAGATAAATTCTAGTATGAGTATTTCTGAAACTGAAAGCTGAACAATATTTTGATCATTTAACGATTTAAGTAATGGAAAATATTAACGGTTTTGTCAATTCTTACCTAATAAAAGTTATGGATAGAAGATTATAAGGTTGTTTAGTTGTTTCCATTTCTTAATTTTTGATCCGTCAAAAAAAAAAAAAAACTCATGATTTTGATCATGATTGATGAAGGACAAGAAATGATAAGGATAATAAATTTAGTTTTTTTTTTTTTTTTTTTTTTTTTTTTGTAATTAGATTAAATTGGGTAATAAGATAATATATTTAATTTAGTGGGGATAGTTTTGATATTTTACCTAGATTATGTCTCCCCATATCCACGCTTTGCTTATAACCATCATTTTAAGCAAAGCGTAAAGGCAGATCTATAATAGGACTCATTTGTTTACATCCATGTTTTGATAATCTATGTCTCCCCATCCCCAAAAACCCAACCCCTACAGCCCCAATAATAGGACTCATTTGTTTACATCCATAAAAATTAAATGTAGTGGGAATGCAGACCATAAAAAGGGTGAAGGCAAATCTAAGTAACTGTTATAGCATATCAAAATCAGCTGGGTTAGTTATCAGCAAATAAGAACTTTCGTAATGAGAATTTCATAGTTAAAATTGTTGGAATTTAAAAATAAAAACTTCGGAAATATACGAGCATAGTTATGTTGCTCGCATAGAGCTCTTAGGAAGCAAGATTAACACTTAAACTCTCAAAACTCTTAATCTTATTATTAACTTCTTGCTTCAATTACAGATTACAAATATACTACAAATGCCTATTTATAGGCTTACCATACGGACTACTATATGGATTACCAGCCGGACTACTATACACTAGTTCTCTCTAGATGTTTCTTTCTCTACAAGACTCATTTGACCGACATTACTTCAATTTACACTTACAGAACTCTCTAAGACTGTTTCTAGAATCTTTCTTTGACCGACTACTTTGACATTTTTCTATCACACTGACTAACTAGATTTTCACATTACATGACTCAAGTTAACTCTAGATTATTTCACTGACACATCTATACAATCTTAGATTATAAATTATAATTTCCAACATCGCCTCCTAATTTGTAATCTCCTTTTGTAGTTTCGATCTTCACCAAATTTGTTGTTCATCCTCGCTTTCCATGCTCGTTGTGTAGTTTTCCTTTTTCTCATGTCCGTGACATTTCTTCGTGTCGAAATCGCCTCGTCCTCACCTAGTGTCTCCAAGGCCCCTGTTTTCCATCCTATTTTCTTCCGGCTAGCTTATCACTGACTCACTGTGCTAGCCCCTCTCAGTGGGTGCGTTCCCACTGTCACGGCCTTTACTCGGCCTGGCCTTTAATTACGTGGCCTTCCATCAGCCTTCACTCGACTTCTATTCTTTCTATTGCCTTTCCTGGGCTATCATTGCCACGAGAAGAGGATCAACATCTCGTGACAACATGGCTTTTTCATGCCATGCTCGGAAGTGCATTGTTATGTGCTCTCCCTACAACTTCTCTTTTTCTTTTTTCTACATTCACTTGGACATGTGTGATAACTTTCATATGGGGATCTGAAACAAACCAATGCCATCTCGAACGTTTAGACAGTGGAGAAGCATACCTTCCTTAAGACTTCATGGACGACTTCTCATCTTCTTTAAACACCATTAACGGCTTCGAGCTAACAACATATATGCCCCATATGGATCGAACCTACGCTCCGATACCATATTGGAATTTAAAAAAAAAAAAAAAATTCAGTATATAGATTCTATTATGCATTCCTTGCCAACGCCTTGGATCACTACTGCATATCTCACGGCCCTTGATACATCTTATATAATTAAACTTGAGATTGGTGGAGGAGCTTGAAGTTGATTCAATGGAATCACTAACAATCTTCAATAAAAATTACCACAATGAAATTAAATCACCACCTCTGCAAAATGAATTAGAAATCAATCAGATAATTAACCATTAAATTTACTCATGGCAAAATACACTTTACTAGGTTTTCCTTTGTAATCGAAATTACAAGAAATCGAAAGAAACAATTCATAGCAAAAAGCTTTCTTATTATCTTGTTTTTCCCTACCAGCAACCACGGTATGCAAAAGATTAACACTGCAAACATTTTAAACTTATACAAATCGAGAAATGGAAAGAAACATTTGTAAATGAATAAGATGCTGGTACAATTCAAGGTCCTTAAATTAAATATATGATGCATTTCCTGTATACGGTCATTTAGGAAAATCAATCACTCCATTGGAATCGAGATGCATGGTCAGTAAATTGACAAAGATAATCTCCACACACAAGAAACAAGGAATCAGAATCTAAAAAATGGGATTTTCGTTTACCTCTCAAGGATGCATGACCCTTTGCTGCAACCTCGCGCTCTGTATCCTTCATTTAAGATTTCGCTGAACCGAGGTCCAATTCGAAGATGGGAATAGAAGCTATCAGACGTGTTATCATAAAATAAATAAATAAATAAAGATACCAGATGCAATGAATTGAACCTAAAATCACAACGTATTCTGCCATCTTCTTTATTTTTCGTTTGCAAATCTTAGAGAAAATGAGATGGAAGCAAGATCAAGACGGTGACTGTGCAGCTGAGCTCTTTGACTGTAAAATAAGAGAAGAAGGTGAGGGAGAAAGAGAGAGGAATAGAGAGAGCCGCGGAGAATGAGAAATATAATTAGGGTTTTACTTTTTTATTGGCAATACGCGGAAGATTTCAAAAAGATCTTAGAGCTTTTGATCATGTATTTCACGCGTGCTTTTCTTTTTTGGTTCAAGTTTTATCATGCGACAATATTGTGTATAGGAGTCGGCACATGTATAACATTTTATCTATACGTGTACATACTGCACAAACTCAAAAATTCTTATATCGTTCTATCTATTCACTCATCATATTTCAAAAGTTAAATGTTTAGCTCGAGAAATTTACACCCCTCCATACATCAATTATACAAAATTACACATCCACATCTATTACGCACATTCACCGGTTCCTATAGATATAGATCCACTATCAAACGAAGTTAAATTATAAAAAAAATGAATGCATAATGTCACCAACCAATGATCCAAGTTTATGGTCAATTAAGGATTTGCTGTCAACCCAACTATGAGCTACTGTTACTGTTTTTAACATGACCCTCATAATATCATAATATGTGATACTTCCGTCTCTAAAAGATAGGCAAGTTTGTGTGTAAATTTACACACGAGTATGAAATATGACGACAGTTCTGTATCTTAACACCGCCACATAGTTAACCCATGTGCATACTTAACAGTTTAACAAAAAGACTGTCACAATATATCAAAAGAACGTGACAGTCCATAAATGTCATCGTAGAAAAGGATATACATATTTCTCATCATCGACGTCCACCTTATCTGGGCAGTCTCAAGAAAAGGATCGATATACAATCTGCTTCTCCAACATGTATTGTCTTCCATTAGTTGAACAACCTATAATTCTCTGTAGAGAAAAAACTATTCAACATAGCCTTTAAATATCACGTATGTTGCGTGTTTAGGCTTAGTGTTATGGGCTAGATATTTAGGCATTAGATTGGCCATCCACGTCGAGATAGGAAACCTCCTAATCCCTATGGGATGGCCAATCTAGCGGCGAACGCCTAACAATTCGGCGTTAAACGCCTAACTATGAAGCCCTCTGTTCTTATATAAGGGTAAGATACCTGCCCATTCTAGTATAGGGTTAAATTATCACCCTTGATTATAGTTCTGTCAGGTGATCTAAAGGCTGTAGCGTATTTAATAACTGCCCGTAATTTCTGACCTTCATATGTGCTGATAGACGGCTGAGATACATGTGGAGAACTTTACTTTAAGGGTTCGGACTTTTTGTTAAGGTGTCATCTGAATCAAAGGTGCAAGGAAATGGCATTATGTTTGTGGACTTGTTGCCTAATTAATTGCTAATGTTCCTGCTAGCATTTCAGAATATTTTAATGTAGGATACAAAACACTATAACGAGGCACACCCGGCTAAGCTGTCTACACATACCTGGTGTCAATGGATATGCACAATGAGTTCGTTGACAAGCAATATGGAAGGCCAATTTTCCAATAAAACAAGCAAACCCTACGGGCCCCAAATTATCTAATAAAAATTTGGTGCAACCGTGGAAGGCAATGGCATTATGTTTGTGGACTTGTTGACTATTACAACATTTTAAGGCCCGAGGGGATGATAGTCAAGCTGTCTCCGGAAAGAGTCAGACCCCAGATAGACAAAACCAGCTGCATTCTCAATGTAATTTTTGAATTAAATCAACCATGGTGAATGTTGAAGGCCCGACAATTGGTGTTACAATTTTTTGTTCGATGCATAATTTAAATTGCTCATGAAATTGGGGCATGAGATTAGGTATCGAAATGCAATAAAGCTTTTTACGAAGTTATCACATTCTGTGACGGTGTACTTTAATGTGTAAAAATAGCCCCCCCTGGAAACAAGCTTCCAAAACTGCCCCCCTTAAATGAAATATACAAATAACACCTTTTTGGGATTTTATAGACATTTATACCCTTATTTGGAAAGGTCTAGACCCTCTTGATTGAGTCGGACTACCACCTCGGCAAAAAAATTGGCTGATCGGCTACCACCTCGGCATATATTTCACCTTGTTATTTCCGTCTTCTTGTTCTTTAGTCATTTTTGAGTTCTCTCCTTTCATCTCCTTCCCTCATTCTTCCTCTTCCTCATTCTTCCTCTTGATTCTCTCTCGAGAAGATAAAATCCTCTGCAAGATTGAATTTCATCCCTAACCCTAGCTCTCCAACCCTTCCCTCATTTTATCTTACTTGTCTCTGGAAGTTTCATCTCGGATTCAATCCATTGCAAGATTGAATCTTTCATTTATATCTTGGGACAAACAAGTGGGACGATTCACGGCAAAACACCAAAACCCCATAATGAGAAAAACCGAGAAAAACCCTATATTTTTACATACCCAATTCGCCATCTATGAAGAACTAATAAATACGGATAAAAATTAGGTATTTGAAAAGAAGAGATTAGGGAAGAAGATTTGGATAAATGGAGAGCCAAGAGAGTGCGAGGATAGAAAGATATAATTAACTTCAAAAAATGGAAGGAAAAAAAAAAAAAGGTATGATTTAGGGTTTAAAATTATCTTGCCATCAATACGAAATTAGGATTCAATTTTGTTTTGATATGAAATGAAAGTCGGCAATTTTTGGTTTAAGTGTTTAAGATTTTGAATGATAAGTGGTTTTAGAGATTTTGTTCGGTTAATTGAAGATGAGATTTTGTCTTTAGATTTTGGTGTTTGTGGCCAGAATCTTAGTTTGTTTATTTTTATGTTAGTTTGGTATTACCATAGATTATCATTTTGTTATTACGGTGCTACAACATTCTTAAAATTATCATTTTAAGTTTTGTGATAAGATGTGTAAATGATGCTTGATTGTGCTTAGGATGTTTGTTCTTGTGGTTTATCTTTACAAATCAATGGGTATATGGGGGTTAAGTTTTAGAATTTACAATAGACTACGGGTAATGTGGATTAATCTCATGATTTAGATTCAAGAATTAGGGAACTATAGTAATTGATTTGGTGTATCTTTGCTTATGCCATTGTCTCTTGGTGGTAGGATTAAACGTTGTCATAAGATTTTTTTTTTCTTCGATGTATGGCCATCAAGTATGATTCTTTTGCAACTTAAAACAACTGGCGTGTACCTATCTTTAAAATTTGATGCATAAGTGGTTCCCTCTTTTGTTACAATTTAAGATGGCATTTATTTGGCTTGTTGAGTGTGAAGGCTCTATCCTTCCACTTTTGTATACCAATGATGCTCCTTTAAAAACTAGTTGATTTTTCAATTGGTAGCTGCCCAGGACAACCGTAGGGATGTGATATCCACGGATAACGCGTTTAATTCTGTCATGTTTTGTCTACTAACTCCATCTCTTTGATCTCACATATATAATGCATTTCATCAACTCATTTTCGTCAACTTTTAGTCTTGTTTTCTTTGTTAGCTTGTTTTGGTCAATAGACCTTTCGGATTATTTATCTTTTGTCTTTGGTATGTGTGTGTTGCTCGTAGTTTTAGGTAGATAGGAACTTAGTTTTCTTAATCACTATAACTTTGTGTGTGTAGTGTACTTTGAGTAACTAAAGAATATGAATTACTACTATGTTTATTTTTGTAGGTTCCAAGTTATGGGTGCAGGAGCGAAGAAGAAGAAGAAGTGTTCTCGAAAAGTGAAATCTGATGTTCATGTGGATGAAACATTGTTGGATGCCCTTTGTTGAGGACAGAAGAGTGGTATCTACAGATGGTGTTGAAAGGTAGATAGGTGACATTTATCCTGTTAAGGCTAACCATTCATTTTAGTGATGTGTCTGGTCACTTCTTTTTTTGTTATTTATTGCTGGAGATTCACATAAGATACTTCCTGAGTATAATAATCAGTAAAGCTCGGAGAGTGAATACCTACTTTTAGATATAGTTTTGAATCTACTTGTTCTAATAGATGATTGTATGGTATAGTGAAATTGTGCCACAGTTGAGCATTCCCTCATCCAAATGCTGAAATGTATGCATTAATAGCCTAGAACCCAAACTCTTCGCCTATCTGCGCACTATTTTAAGAAGTTAAATTTGAACAATAACAATAGTTTAGTTATTTATATATAAGAGAAAGTTAGATGCCTCTATGTGAATCCTATTTTTTCCATGTTCTTTTGCATTGTTCTTTCTAGGTGTATTTGGTATAAGCCACTTGTAAACGGAAACTAGACCCGGTCATTCCTTGAATCACTTTTACAACTCGAAATCGGTGGTTATTGGATTAGTTGGAATGTACAACTATTTATCCTTTTTAATGTTCGTATGCGCTCTCAAATACTTAATTCTAAGAACTTGTATGTTGTTATTGGTGTAACTATTTATTTCTATATTGTAGGATGTTTGTTCACCCCGCAGTCAGGGCTTATACGTGCAAAGTAACAACATACTCAAGCCCGAAGGTTTTGAAGAGGGTGCGTTTCTTTGTCTCTGTCGAGCAAGAGAAATTTATGTCAATGCGATTGGCCCCTTCTTACTGCCCATGCAGCGTGAATGGTCTGTGCCTTATTTCATTTCTTATTGGCTAGTCGGATCTCCATGGATGATGAAGGTGATAAGGGTAACCATGAAGAAATGCGCGTAATGGTTTGTGGAAAGGAACTCTCCTTTGGAAAGAAAGAGTTCGCATTGATTTGGGGCTTAGTTTTATGAAGTCGAACCATAATTTTTCTCGTCCCTCCACTAAGCCCAGCCTTAAGATGAAGCATTTCCCAGATGAAGGAAAACATGAATGGCGGAAAACATTTGAAGATATTACTTTTTGGCAAAAAGGAGAAGGACGAAAAAATCGAGAAAACGGCAAAAAAAAAGGAGGAGGAAAAAAATGGCTTTGAATGTCACCAATCAAGCAACTCTAATCTTGAATGTGAAATTGTCAAAGTCCCTTTGGAATGCGAAGACAAGGTGAAATTGTCGTTACTATATGTTGTCCACGGGTATGTCTGGGAAAGGGAAATGACAAAGTAGTTGAGTGTGATCTTGGTACACAGTGGATAACAAATCGACTTCAACTCTTATCCTTGGGTGAAAATAGCGTTCAACATTACTCTTGTTAAAGCAATCGCCTTAGCTTATCAGTTAAGCATGAAAAGCCTGTTAGTAGTGAGGTGACTTACAAATGTCAAGGAATGGCTCATGTCTAGTGGTAAGAAACTTGATTGGGTTGATATTTTCTAGTTGTCTAATTTTTGCGATTGTTGTTTTAAAGGTTTTCCTTTTTTCACCAAGGTTTGGGGTAAGGAAGTGTTGCAAAGCTGCGTAGTAGGTTTGGAAACAAGACTATTTTGCAAATTGGCGCCCCCATATGCATAGTGTTACATGTGATTCAAAGTAATAACCCATGAATCTCTACTTAAGGTTTTGGAGGAGTCAAGGTTTGAAGTAATAACTATCTCGAGTTACTTTATTTTTTCGTTTCTTTGTATTATTAATTTGGTCGAGTGACTTTATAAAATTACGGGGTGAAGTGTGTGATGACATTATGTGGCATAAACAAGATGCTAAGCGTTTGGTAATCTTTGGGGTTATGTGAAGGTCCCTTGGTAGATGACGAACAAGAAGATTCGTTAAAGAATGAAAATGTGGTGGAGAAAAGAAGATTTGTTTGAGAAGGGTGAGGAAGAAAATATGTTAGAGTCAAAAAATGTTTTTGTGGATGAACAGTTCCCAGAGGAGAGCAAAGATGGATGATGAAAAGGACGAAGAAGATCTGTTAGGGAATGTAAATATGGTGGAGGAAGAAGATCTGTTTGAGAAGGATGATGAAGAAGCACGTGTGGCACATCCTAGCTCCCAACTTTGATGTTCTTTGTTCTAGGACATCAACTTGATTCATTGCTTCTTTCGAGTCTTTTGTGAAAAATGCAATGATTGGTCATACGGAGGATTTGAAAAAGCGGTGATTGGTGAAATGGAGGTATTTAAAAGTGCGGTGAAGGGTCGAGTTGGAGGAGTTAAGCGTCCGAGGTAATATGACCATAAAACAATGTTTGATCGTATGGAGTGTTTAACTACGAGATCAAATCAATAAAGGATAAGATTGGCGGAACCAGAGCGTACATTGCATTGTCAAAGAAAAAAAACGGTGAGTTAATTGGAAATTCATTGTATTAAGATAGATAGAATGTCACATTTTATTAAATATCGGTTTATTGAACTGATATTTATGTTGTTTGAACAGGGGACTCCACGGAGGACATAACGAGAAGGAGATTTCGATGGTGCGGCAATGCGAATCCGGATGTGACTTCGGCAATGGATCCAATAAATATTGAGTTAAATCCACCATATCCGTACAATCCTCCAAATAAGGAAGTTGATGTGAGCCGACCTGTTGTAAGTATTTGTTGCATCTCTAGTGTTGTTGCTACATTAACACGTATATCTTTTGTACTTTTTGAGAGAAAACTAGAGTGGTATTACTTTTTTGGTATGGTCGGATATGTAGGCGAGAAAACATTTGTAACAGACTCAACGGGGAAAAAAGAAAGCGTCGAGAAAATTAAACCATGAGCCTGTTGCACCCATTATCGTTCTTTCGATGATGTTACAAAAGGCCGGGAAGGGCTAGGAGGAAAATAAACCGTGCATATCCCTGTTGTCCCCGTATACTCTACGGGGCTAGTGGCGAAAAGAACCCCAAAAGGTTTCGACAACCAATGACCTGTTATCATGAATTATTTTGAAGAAGACATCTTGGATCGCGAATAACGAAGCGGGATATAGATGATGTGAACAAATTCATAAACCTTGGGTTAGCCTCCTCCCCTAGTATACCCTTTTGTTTCTCTGTCTTGTTGTATATGTGAAAACTAACAATCATGGTGTTGCCTTGTAATGGATCGTAATTTACCACGATGTCAAGGAACATGGCGATAACTATGATGGTGACGGTACATCATTATTGTCTTGCTCTCGAGTATAAACTACTACTATGTTCAAGCTGGTTGGTTAAGCGGTAATGTGAGTCGATTGCATCATTTGATATTGACGATTAAATCTAATAATGAGAACATTATTTGGGTTGTGAGAAGTTATATGTTTATTGGTTTTCCTGCAGATTATTGACAGTGCATTGGTGCTTTTGCACAAGTCTTATCCTTCTAACAAATCGATGGTACTGGTCATACTTTGAAACTCACTTACCAGAGGTAAGTTTTTGTGCGAGAATAGATTGGATATTTTCTACTTCTTTATATTATTGCATGAATACATTGTGACTCGAGGTTCCTTGCTCGTGAAACTGACAACATTGTGCGAATGGTGATTTTGCCCAAGTTGATGATTGAGATTAGGGTTAGCGAGGACGCCGTGGTTTACCACCTAGTGAGCATTTACCCTCTTGGGATAAGGTTGATGTCGTATATGGTGTAGTTTGTATTGAAAAGGTTCATCGGGTCGCAGTCTCCATTCAAGTAAAGAGAAGACAATTATAATTTATGATTCTCTTAGACCGAATCGTAATAATCGCTCAAGCAAAATTCACACGGAAGTCGGTCAAATTCGTGATTATTTGGAGAAAGCATACAACCGCGGTACATGGTGTTGTAGATATGACTTAAAAACCCCTAAGCAAAATGATAGGTGAGTCTTACTTGAAATCTATTTTTAACCTTGAATTTTTAACCTTATATTTGGAGAATTGATCCATATACAATTTATGCAAGGTAGCTCTTGTGGGGTGTTTTCCTTCAAGTTTATCGAGCATATGGTTAGGAAGATTCTGTTTGTCAAGTCCAACTTTGATTTAAGCTACTCGTTATCGATGCGAACTTGCGGCAAATGACTATTCAAGAAACAATTCATAGAGGTGAATGGCACAAGTGGTGAATAGTTGAATAGTTGAAAATGCTGCATTTTTGGATGTTGGTTCCTGTTTTTTGGATGTGTATAGTTGAAAATCTTTGTCGACTATAGTTCTAAATCTAAGTTAGTGGCGATGGACTCTTATACCCTGGATATATCTGTTTATATTTTGTTGATCATGTTATGATCCTTCGATTATGTATGTATAGCGGCTTGTCTGTCAAGCTCTGCTTAAAAATTGATGCTTAGATATTTTATCTACTTCATGTTCTTTGAAAGGAGTTAGCGAAGCTTAGTGTCAATCGAAAGATGTTTGGTTTGGGTGACTTGAAATTTAAAAACTAAGAATACACAGGTAGGAAAAATGTATATAAAATCCACTAAAGTTTGAAAACAATATAGAATACATAGGTAGTAAAATATACAATAGAATAAAGGTTAAAGGGTAGAGTTTGCTTAGTGGGAGTAAGCCGGTGGCTATCTTGTCGGGGACGGGATGGGCTTATGCCTAGATAATAAAAAAAAAAGGAAAAAAAAAAAAAAAAAATTACAATAAACATTGAAATAAATGCTAGATTTTTGAATTTTTTGTGAACCCAAAATTAGTAGAACAAACTCTAAATTTCTAATTACCATCGGAGATTGAAATTAGGGAGAGGGGTGTCATTGAAAATAAGGAGCCTTTGTCTCTCAATAATCACTTAAGTTATTGCATCAACGATGGTCACCTTCAGAAGAAAATTTTGTGAAAATTAACGTTGATGCTGCCTTCATCCCTAATAATGGTGTTGCATCAGTTTCTAGTTTCAGTTTCTTATCTTGTGTGTCTAATGTGTGTCTTAACTGCCTATAACTAGTTTTGTGGATTCAGAACAGTGTTTTTTGGATTCAAAACACACCTTGTGGATTCAAGGCTATTTCGAAATCATTGCCGCTGCGTCAGGTACTCGGGTCTAACTCTAGTAATCTTTGAACCCAAGATGTCGAAATCCTATATATTTCATATTCAGTTCATCGAAATGAGAACCTCTGTTTTAACTCTAGTAATCTTTGAACCCGAGATATTGAAATATGATATATTTCATCTCTATCTGAAATTTGTCAATGTGAATGAAATGCTCCATCACCTATATGGCTTGAAATGCTCCAAAATTGCCCTCTAACTACAAACCCACCAAGATGACATTTAAATACTAAGAGTGGTATCTACAGATGTTGTTGAAAGGTAGATAGGTGACATTTGCTGTTAAGGCTAACCATTCATTTAGTGATGTGTCTCTGGTCACTTCTTTTATTTATTTATTCTTTGGAGATTCACATAAGATATTTCTTGAGTATAATAATCAGTAAAGCTCGGAGCAGCTGAATACTACTTTTAGATTTAGTTTTGAATCTACTTGTTCTAATAGATGATTGTATGGTATAGTGTAATTGTGCCACCGTTGAGCATTCCTCTGTCAAATGTGTGTGTTAAGTGCCTATAACTACCTACTAGTATTTAATCTTAGGATCTTGATTTGTACAACATTCTCGGAATATTTGGAAACTAAGAAATGATTTGGTCTTCTCTGGGCATGTATTTTCTCAAGATGTTATTCTTCGTAAGACAATATTTGGATTTTAATGTTTGCATGGAAAATAAGGAGCCTTTGTCTCTCAATAATCACTTAAGTTATTGCATCAACTTGATGGTCACCTTGAAAGAAAATTTTGTGAAAATTAACGTTGATCTTGCCTTCATCCCTAATAATGGTGTTGCATCGGTTTCTAGTTTGATTTCTTATCTTGTGTGTCTAATGTGTGTCTTAACGCCTATAACTAGTTTTGTGGATTCCAACGGTGTTTTGGATTCAAAACACACCTTGTGGATTCAAGGCTATTTCGAAATACGTGTGCATTGCGTCGGTATAAGGTCTAACTCTAGTAATCTTTGAACCCAAGATGTCGAAATCCTATATATTTCATATTCGGTTCATGAAATGAGAACCTCTGTTTAACTCTAGTAATCTTTGAACTAGAGATATTGAAATATGATATATTTCATCTCTATCTGAAATTTGTCATTGTGGTCAAATGCTCCATCACCTATATGGCTGAAATGCTCCAAAATTGCCACTCTAACTACAAACCCACCAAGATGACATTTAAATACTGAGAGTGGTATCTCTGAGATGTTGTTGAAAGGTAGATAGGTGACATTTGCACATTAAGGCTAACCATTCATTTTAGTGATGTGTCACGGTCACTTCTTTTTATTTATTTATTCTGGAGATTCACATAAGATATTTCTTGAGTATAATAATCAGTAAAGCTCGGAGAGCTGAATACTTACTTTTAGATTTAGTTTTGAATCTACTTGTTCTAATAGATGATTGTATGGTATAGTGTAATTGTGCCACCGTTGAGCATTCCTGTCAAAATATTGTGTTAAGTGCCTATAACTACCTACTAGTATTTAATCTTAGGATCTTGATTTTGTACAGCATTCTACGGAATATTTGGAAACTAAGAAATGATTTGGTCTTCTCAGGCATGTATTTTCTCAAGATGTTATTCTTAGAAGACAATAGCAAATGGATTTTAATGTTTGCATGGAAAATAAGGAGCCTTTGTCTCTCAATAATCACTTAAGTTATTGCATCAACGATAGTCACCTTGAGAAAAGAAAATTTTGTGAAAATTAACGTTGATCTGCCTTCATCTAATAATGGTGTTGCATCGTTTCTAGTTTGATTTCTTATCTTGTGTGTCTAATGTGTGTCTTAGCGCCTATAACTAGTTTTGTGGATTGAACAGGTGTTTTGGATTCAAAAACACACCTTGTGGATTCAAGGCTATTTCGAAATAAAATATTGCATTGTGTAATTGCACGGGTCTAACTCTAGTAATCTTTGAACCCAAGATGTCGAAATCTATATATTTCATATTGAGTTCATCAAATGAGAACCTCTGTTTTAACTCTAGTAATCTTTGAACCCGGGAGAGATATTGAAATATGATATATTTCATCTACATCGAGAATTTGTCAATGTGAATCGAAATGCTCCATCACCTATATGGCTTGAAATGCTCCAAATTGCCCTCTAACTACAAACCCACCAGATGACATTTAAATACTAAAGAGTGGTATCTGCAGATGTTGTTGAAAGGTAGATAGGTGACATTTGCTGTTAAGGCTAACCATTCATTTAGTGATATTAAGTCACTTCTTTTTTTATTTATTTATTCCGGGAGATTCACATAAGATATTTCTTGAGTATAATAATCATTAAAGCTAGGAGAGCTGAATACTTACTTTTAGATTTAGTTTTGAATCTACTTGTTCTAATAGATGATTGTATGGTATAGTGTAATTGTGCCACCGTTGAGCATTCTGTCAAATGTGTGTGTTAAGTGCCTATAACTACTACTAGTATTTAATCTTAGGATCTTGATTTGTCTGACATTCTTCTGGAATATTTGGAAACTAAGAAATGATTTGGTCTTCTCTGGGCATGTATTTTCTCAAGATGTTATTCTTCGTAAGACAATCAGGATTTTAATGTTTGCATGGAAAATAAGGAGCCTTTGTCTCTCAATAATCACTTAAGTTATTGCATCAACGATGGTCACCTTGAGAAGAAAATTTTTGAAAATTAACGTTGATCTTGCCTTCATCCCTAATAATGGTGTTGCATCGGTTTCTAGTTTCGTTCTTATCTTGTGTGTCTAATGTGTGTCTTAACTGCCTATAACTAGTTTTGTGGATTCAGAACAGTGTTTTTTGGATTCAAAACACACCTTGTGGATTCAAGGCTATTTCGAAATCTGTAAATGTGAATCGAAAAAAAAAAATAGATAAAAAAAAAAGATAACCCATCGGCCATCACTCATCAATATTGAATAAGAATGTTAGGGTTAGACATTTATATCACATCTATAGAATAATTTTTGATAAATACGAATATATTACATATCTAAAAATATTTAACACGTGCTGTGAATGCGTCATAGGTTTTGAGGTGTCAGGTGCTTCATAGCCCGAAAACACGAATTGAGTTTAGCAAAGAAACACAATTTAGCAAAGAAACACAAACTTCATGATGCGTATGAACAAAATAGTTTTATGTGAACCATTGGATTCTTAATCAAGTACAATACCTGATAGATGGTTATTGGCCATCGATTTAGGGAGAAACCCTCTATTTCGAAATTTGCCTTAAAGATTCAGTAGTACAGCACGTTGCCACCAATATAAGCAAATCATAACCTAATTATCACTTTTTACTGCTTGTATCCCTCTCTCTTCATCGGTTCATTTGCAGCGAAAACCCGGACCCGGCCAAAATATCTCCTCCTCTCTCTGAACTCCACCATTACCAACCATTAACCCCCTATATACCAAAACCTCATTACAAAATTTATTATGATTATTAACCTTCAACATTTCTCAATTATACATGATTATGTTTGATTTTACAAAATGCAATGCGAATGGTTAGGGTTTTATTTAAATTTCATTTTCTTGATTTCTTCGTCGATTTTCTGTGGGGGTTTAACAATTATTGTTTCTTTGGTTGGTTTTCCGGTAGATGTGGCTTAAGTTAGGTTAGGATCTTCTAAGATGAATCTAACATCTCTAGTCATGATTCATATCGGGTATATGATTTTATTCGATTTAGGTGATGAATTATAATTTTATATAATTGATGTTAGGTTTGGCTTGTTGATTTTAACTTTTTTTTTTTTTTTTTAGTATTTTTATGCGGATGCATGGAGTTAGGTTTTAATATGGGATTAATCGGTTTGTTGTTAGGTTAGATACTTAAATTGAATGACTTGAACTTTAATTTGATATGAGTTGTGTATTGGTGTAGATGTGATTTTTTTTTTTTCTTTGTTTGTTGTTGTTTTTGCGGGTTGAGAAACTAAAGAAAAGAGAATGAAAAGAAAATGAATGTGAAGATGAAAGAAACTAGTTGGAATATGGAAACATGCCCTTATTTGTGAGAAGAAATTAGACTCCAATTTGAAGCTAGTGAATGTAAGGACTTCAGCGAGAAAGTGAGAAATTGATATGGAAGTTGGATTGGTATTGATGATATATTTTTTTGGTTGTTGTTTTGCGGGTTGAGAATGTAAGGAAAGAAGTTGAATCTCAAAGGTGCACAAGTACCTTTCTGCTAATATTCTATTCCCGGTTAAAGTGCAATATTATAGTTTGAAATTTTCATAGTTTAAACTGACATTTGATGTTGCCTCACATTAGATTATGCATTTTTTTATACATTCTGCTTGTGAAACACCCTTTTGCCTCCTAAAGACAATGGATCATATGTTTAACACTTTTATTTGTTTTAGAAAATTCAATTTTTATTCCATGTTTATAGATTGGTTTGGTTGATGATGGAGGTAAATACTAAATGCCCTACTATTCTTATTTTCTGACAATGAATAAAACACATGTTAGTTTGGAATTACAATCGGAAGATATCTAATTTTTAATATGTGTGTGCGAGACAAAGTTTCTAAGTATAATCAACACGAAATTATATGGAAACTCTGAAGAGTTCTCTATGTGACTCTTTATAATAGCGATTTAATGCGGGAGTGATCTGAACTCCATTTAAGGGTTGTAGAGACCCCATGATCTGCCTGACAACTTGATTACTACCAAGTAAAGCGACGAGAATATAAAAGGTATACTAAATTACCACTCATACATAGCATTGCTCTAAATAAACTTTTTTTAACCATATCTGCAAGAGAAAATGATTGATTTTACTACCACTCCATTTACATATTATTCCCCTGTAGGCGGAATACTTCTTGATTAATCAATCTCCTATTAAGTGTGTTATTCTCGGCTCCTTACAAAATTACCCTTTTTTGACCAGATCATTGTATGTATGGTGTAGCCGATCTCCCAAGAGGTGGCAGTATATTGGAAAAACCCAACTTAAGTTTGTTTCTTTCTTAATCTCTGACCTTCTTCAATCGCGTCATACCATTCCTCGAGGACATAACTCCATTAGAAATATCAAGATTTGTTAAAGATATACTTGAAGAACCCTCATCCACTGGTTTTGGTAGGTTTTGGTTTGTTGGTTGCTCACGACGGCTTCTTTTTGAAGAATTTTAGAAAAACATTTTAGAAACTCCATTGAAGTATCCCGTGAATTTGTTAAGACATACTAGAAGAACCCTCATCCATTGGTTTTGGTAGGTTGTTGGTTTGTTGGTTGCTTTGATGGCTTCTTTTTAAAAGGAATTTTAAAAACATTTTCCAAAACATGATTTGCTCTACGATCTTGAACCCATGTGATCAAAGTGGGTAGTTTAAATTGTGAGAATCACTCCTAAGGTTGGATGTCATATACATATATATGTATAGAATTGTAAGGCGAGAAAGCATCTTCCTACCTCACTCATATCTTAGATTTTCCTTTTGTTTATAATTTTCTTTTTCTTTGTTTTGATAAATGACACACCCATTGCTTTGAGATTTGAATAAACATTTGCTTCCCAACTCCCACACTCCCACACTTTGACTTAAAATAA
>JAJJWW010014263.1:0-35251 GCA_023531295.1 Papaver armeniacum
GGTCATGTATACCGGTGTTTACTTTTAACCATTCACCATAGAAACTTGTGAAGCATTAGTGAGACCATGGCAAGCAACTCCCAATAGATACTTGTAATACCAATGAGGATACCGACGGATTCTAAAATGAATTATTTTTGAACATATAACTCCAGCTGCTATACAATTGGCACTTCAAATTGTGATGGCAAGGGACCCAAATTAACTCGCACTGGAAAAGAACAAAGGTCGCTTCCCACATTTCAAGCATTTCAACCCACAACTGATAAACATTCTTGATCTCACACATTAGCATGCACACATACAAATGAGCATTCGGTGGTATAATATTTCCTTGTGACCCTTTCGAATACAACTGACCACTATCACCACTTTGTTACCAGTTGTAACAAACTCTAGGACAATAGAATTGTGAAACAACCATTGCCATCGATACCCCTGTCTTGTAATCACCTTGTAAACATAATTTCTATTGCACTCATTCATGAAAATCAACCCAATAAGAACAATCAAGCCAGAACTATGAGTCTTAAAACTAATTCTATAAGCATCATCAAAATGAAAATACCCTCTGCCACAATCAAATACGGAACCTGTGTAAACAAAAGAAGCATATGAACAAAAAACACCATCATGAAAAAACCACACAACATTCTCAGGTAATGTACCAATTAAGTCCTGTGCCATGTCAATACCAATTACCCTGACGAAAGTGCATAACCAAATTCCACTTTTATCAGTCATTTGAACGAACACCTTCCGCTCACCATGACTATCAATGATTTAACACATAAATAAGCAATCGAATTGATAAATCTCAAATCTGAATTATACCCATTCTTAGAATTCGGCTCATATACAAGATTTTTATCAAATTCATCCGTTAAAATTGAGCAAACATATAGTGCAAAAGAACATGGAGTAATTGAATCCAAACTAAACTCATAAACACTAGCCAAATAACAAAACCTCTTAATGAGTTTGAAATCTTTTCTGGATCAAAAATGATACGAGAAGAATCGACATTAATGGAAAAACACTTACCCCATTTGATCCGATCCTTCCTTTCAAAGTTATTCACGTCGCATTTATCAATTTCTTCCTCAACAACACACCAAGTAGAAATTGATTTGATTTCCTCAGACGGAGAGACGAGTGAAATCGCCAATTGAAATAGTAGAGTATTCAATGTTTGAAGTCGATTTTAAAAACCCATGTAAACCCTTAGTGAATCGGTTTAGATCCGTAAATTGAATCGAAATCTAAAGTTGAACCGGAAATAATATAAGGAAGAGAATTTGGAGTAAGATCTTGGTGAATTCAATTTGGTAGTCTTCAATGAACACCTCTTCCTCATTCTTCGTAGCGTATTCCTAACTCTATTCACGAATTGTTCTTGAATGGTGGTATCCGAATGGATTCCCAATGACCTGGCCCAAGAGATTTCATTTTGTAATCTCCAAAGCTCACGATTAATACTCCATGAAGAGACCTCGTTGGATAGATCTCTATATTGTGTTTGTAGATCAAAGAAATGGTTATAGGCTTTATTTTTTGCCTTAACTCTATACCAATAATCCCTAGATTGAGATGAAAAAAAATTTGGATAAATTTGTGCGGAAAGAAACGGCTCTGATGCCAATTGTAGTGTACCAGGATGTACAACTACAGGGTTTGGATCATAATTTGAGTAAGACATGGATAGTGATAATATCAATCCTCACGGATTGAGCCTACTGGTTCCTAATGAACACAGCGAACATAAGTTCTTCTTAGATTAATTGATTATTCCTTTCTTAAGAGTTTCTTTACAGGATATGAGAGTATATATCTCATTCTCTCTCTCTCTCTCTATCTATCTCTCAATATCCGACGATCACTAACTATCCACGTGGGCTAATCTAAACCACTCATTACAACTGGCTATATACCAACACACATACGATAATGGGCACCCTTGTCACATGACATTCACTTGATGCCTTAAATGAGCAAATTGCTTCGTAATCTATTGGCCCCTTATAATGATTGAGGTATGGTTGAATTATTTGTTTCCATGTTACTCTTTGAGATCTCACGAAATGTGTTGTTTCTACATTCCTGTTATTCCATACGTGCACATAATTGTTGATGGAATGAATAATACGTGATTATTTAGTAGTTCAAATCGATGATATTAAGAGTCTTATGTTGTTTAGCCTTATGTACTTATGTTTTCATTGGTTTGTAATGTGTTGATGTTGTAGTACGTGGAACAAAGTATGTCGTTTGATAACGTATTACCGCCATGAGTCACACTGGCTTATTACTGAATGATGATGAATCAAGCTTTCTATTAAGATTGCGCATATATCTATTTCGTATCAAACCCATAATGAGTTATATCAGTTTGTTATGGGGTATATGGACCAAGTGGGAGAATGTTATATTTTTAGTTTCCCACATACCGATAGCCATCTAGGTTTGATCCAGAGAGCAATACCCATTTGGGTTTAATTAAAGCTAGAATCTTCATCAATGGCGGCAAGCAAGTGTGAATGGTGCAAGGAAGATTCATGGATGTCGGCTATGAAAGTAATAGCTTAATTGTTAAGATGTCTTTCATGGAAAAAGAGTTATCTCTAGAAATAGCATAATTGGGGTGTAAAACCTATTCCTTACCATAAAAAGAGTTGGTAAGAACACCACCATGAGGACTAGTAACTAGAAAAGAAATGGTAAGAGGAGTAAAGTTTTCTCCTAAGGCTTACTCTAGTGGGAGGGTATGATTCAAGTTTCTCCCTGAACCCCGTCACCGAAATTCAATGCCCGACGCGGTGGGGATCCAACATTTTTCGTCCGGACGCCATTTGAAATGGCACCGAGACGCATTCCTAATGGCATCTCCTCGGGAATTTACAAAAGACGCCATTCCTAATGGCGTCTAACTGGTGTTACGTGAAAGAACGACCAGCCGATTTCCTCTCCATTCTATGTTCTTCTTTTCTCTCTTCTTCTACCAAAACCGAAGAACACACTTTTGCATGGCTAGATTGATGGGGATTTAGGGTGTTTTAAGGTAGATTTCAGAAGGGTTTGTTCTACTTGCCGTGAGAATCTTTTGGTGGTATTTTGGGAGATTTTCATTAACAAACCAAGACTAGGTATGAAAATTAAGTTTTGATTGATTTTGTTGATTTTGTGTTTTTGATTTTAGTCATACATGATTGATTTCGATCCTATTGAATGCGTAGCAGTAGCTCAATGTTTCAATTGATTTGAAAAATTGGAATATGAATTTAGGGTTTTGGAAATTTGGGTTCAATTAGGGGAAACAAAAATTGATTGATTAATTCATGGTTACAAAACTTGATTGATTGTAGTTGGTATGATTCAATTGTGTTTTGGCCGGGTTCATGTATTTGTAATTTGATAAGCATGTTAACAAAATTTTTTTGAGCATTTTGTCATGAGTTTGAGGATTAAGTCTATTTAAGTTGATGTGTAGATGATTATATGGGTGAAATTGATGTTGTTAATATGATTTTGTTTGAGGTTTTCATATGAGCATTGTGCATACCTTAATGTGATGTGAATTTGATTGTGGGAATTCATATGTTGATTGTGCATAGATTAATATATGTGGATGTTTGTTTGTTATTCACATGTTGATTGTGCTTCCCTTACTGTTTGGTTTATTAGATAATGGAGCATATCGTTTTTTTCTAGGTATGAGAAGTTATCCGAAATATCTCAAAATAACGGACGGATAGAACATAAATGTGAGGTACTTAGGTAAGAGAAGTTTTAAATTGAGGAGTAGTTGGACTATGGTAAAATGACTTTTACAAGATAGAGGTTCATGACAACCTCGTGCCTTGCTCTTTCTTCGGATGTGTGGTTTTTCTTAGTATTTCAATTTAATTTGAAGTATGCGGATAATAGATTATGTGAAGATATATGTGAGAGGTGGTGGAAGAAGACTAAAACCTTTCACTTCCGTGAGTTTGAGATAGAGTTGACCCCTCTAGATTTCTTTCGATTGACTGGTATTCCAATCAGAGGAGGTAAGCCAATCCAAGAATTACCTAATGAAACATTGACGTCACAAAGAATATGAAGTTATGGATGATAAGTATTTCCGGGGGTGTGTTAGATAATTTGGGGTCTAGAAATAATCAAATTTGAAAAGTGGAGGATATGACTCAAAGGCATGTACCATACGTCTTTCTCACTTGGATAATTACATACAAAGCAGGAAACCTCCGGATAACAACATCGAAATTTCCGATGAATTGACTAGAATGTTCTTGCTCTGGTGTATTGGTGCTTTTTTGCTTGCAGACTGCGGTTTCAAAATAGATAAACGATGGTGTATACAGTTGGATAATTTGGAAGAGGTTGGGTATTATGATTGGGGTACTCCCGCTTTGGGTAATTTGTATAAATGTACGGATGATTGGAGTTCGTGCAAATGTGCGAGATATGAGTGGGATGTGGATGATCTTAGAATTCAATTATTATTTTTATTTCGTAATTGTTAGCCTTGTGTTGAGGATAGCTTAAGAGATGATGAACTTGATCCTCACCTGCTATTGGTCTATTTCATGAGTTGAACCTTAAGGGCTTGGGGCGGGTAGATCTTCACAAACACTCTCGGATTGATGCACGCGTGCAGATAGATATGAGGATGGGAGATGTGGTTATTTGGGATCCCTGGTTCAAGGATAGTTTACACCAACACACTGAAGAATTTCAAATAGCACTTGAGATGTATAAGAGGAGATTTCTTTTCAAGGATGTTGTTAAGGGAACAAGAGTTTCTGCTTATCTGGACGAGAGATGTATGAGGCAGGTGGTAGGGGCGATAGTTATCCCATGCAACCCCCTAGTTTGGATATGGTATTTGATAAGACAGAGCTTTGGATTGGTGACCACTTTCGTTATGTCCCGGAAGAAATGTATTCCCGGGTTTAGAGAAGTCATAGCGTGGGCTCTTAGGACAAAAACAACTCACATAAATATACATGATGATCTAGGAGTGGGCCGCAACGGTGTATCGCGAAGTTAGATGCCCCAATACCCACCTCCTACCATGTCATCCCAGTCGTATGATGATCCAGCCGGACAGTCCATGACACAACTCCCAAACATACAATGGGACGTGCCTTTCTACAAAGAATCATTTGAAGATCTAGTTCCAGTCCCCGAGCCACCAACAAACCCATACAATTTTTCTGATATCAGTGCCTCACCGGTTAGTCCTTTTATATTTCATTTTCATTTTCATTTGAATATTATTTAAATAAGTATGTTAAAAAATTAATTTTAATTTTTTAGGAAGAGGTACTCCAGTTTGCGGCGAAGACTTACTGGTGTCTCCAATCTACCAGACAGGTAGTGTACGATGAGTCTCGTCATCGAGCGCTATATAACACCCACGCAACACATCGTAGTTCCGAAACATCTGATGGCCTCTTCACTTCAAGTCAGGAAGAACAAACTTTTGCTAGCACTTATAACGCAGGTATATCATTGTAGGAAACCCAACACCGTCGTAAGCGTCGGGAAGGAGACCCCTCTACATGGAATGATTATTATGTCCCTTTTGGTGTTGAAAGTTACGTTCCTATAGAGCCCCACATGTCAATGGCGCATGCCTCGCCAATCCATAGTGATTTATCAAATTCTAGTGAATTCTTAAGGCTGAGCTTAGGTAGGAGTTGGCAGGGTAGTGTTCATGGTAGTGGTCAGAGAGGTGGAGATAGTGTTGATATGAATGTTGTGCCAGAAAGTCAGTTTACCCGTTAGTCGAGTAAAACTGGTTAAAATGGTGTTGATTAGCGAGGGTCTAGTATATGTTTGTTATTTTGTTCTTGTTTGATATAATTTAGTTTCTCTTAATATAAGTTGGACGTCGTCTTATCCATATTATGTTTTCTTTATATTTCATGTTTATGTGTCTTTTATAGTATAATTCATTGATATTTTTGAAACAATACACAGTTTTATTGTTGTGGCGTGACTGATAAAATTTTAAATGTTAATATTATTTTAGCTGTAAAATGGAGTCAGCTATCATAAGATATATGCGACAACGAAGATAGGCGACATACCCTAAACGGTACCCCAATGATAGTCATGGAGATTACGCAATCATGTATCAGGAAGTGTTACAGGAGGTGCATGATTTACACCAACCCGAACCAACGTTGGTTTTGAATAGAAGAAACATTAACAGATGCCGTGTTGAACGCAGATGCTAAGATGATGCATGACTACTTCAACCCCGGTTGCAGATACGGACCTGAGCGTTTTAAGGGACGTCCCCGAGACCCTTTTCTTAGAATATTGCCAGAAATTTCCGCACGAGATCCTGATTTTCTACAGCGAAGAGATGCTTGTAACATCCCGGGTCACTCTCCTCATATTAAAATGCTCGCCGTCATGAAACACCTAGCAAAGGGGGTAGCTGCAGATAGCCTAGACGATTACACTCATATGGCTGCAGAAACAATATACATGTATGTTAAAAAGTTTATGGCTGCACTACTTTTGGCTTTTAACGACCGTTACATGAGGCGCGCAACAACTGAAGATACTAAGAGGCTATTAGCTGAAACTGATGAGTGCTAAATAGTGCATATTTATACACCTTTTTATTGGCATTTTACTCATCTTTTGTGCTCAAGAATTAGATATTATCCCATATTCTGTATTTTCTTTGTTTTCAAGAATAAATATTTGTACTAATTAATTTTGTGTTTTTAGGTAATAAATAAAGCTCGGAGAAATTGAGAGCCAAAAGAGCAAGAATTGAGACAAGCGTCTAGGGAGCAGAAAGCCAAAGCCGCGCGAATCCGTTACAACCCAACAAGGAAGACATGGGCTAGAACTACCCATGACCCGGATCCGAACCCGCTCATCCCGAGCCGTTAAGATCTTCACTCGCCACATCCTACGCTCGCTCCGACTTCCTCATCATATCTTGATGCGCTCACTCAACACCAAAACACTCCGAGTCTCTCTCACCCGCCTCAGATCTCCTTAGCTAGATCCTACGCTCGCTCCGCCTTCCTCATCAAATCCCGATGCACCCGCTTCACAAAGACAGCCCATATATAAACTCCCTACACCAAAACCTAATCTCATTTCTCCTTCTTCTCCACCCGACCATTGCGAGAGACCCATCCCTCCTCTCTTCCTCCTCTCTCGACAAAACCAAAATCACCACCTCCATCACCTCACGACACACCACAACCACCCCTGCAGCAGTACTCCGCCTCAACAACTCCGTCCATCACCCTAGTTCTAGCCATCTTTACCTGTAGCTTCTTCTAACTTAGAGGCTAGGATTGAGATAACTAGTATTAGGGTTTCTCTAACATCAACATCAAAAGAGTTGCAGAGCCGAATAGACAAGAGAGGAGTACGATTCAAGCAGTATGGGCGAGAGGGTATGACTTTAATTGCTGTTTTGAGAATTAGGGTTTTGGGGTTTTCCTTGCATGTATAAATAGAAGTGTCTTTGTGTGTGTTTGAGGGCATGCCCTGGCTAGCCGCAGCACCACTTAGTGTTAATTTGTGTTTTTATTTCTTTGTAATGTTCTAATTAAATTTTCAGGGTGTTGATGAAACCCACAATTCTTCATGTCATAGCATATCTATTTTTAGTTGTGTTTTGCTGAGCATAAGATGATTAGGATTACTAATTAGTTGATGAAGCTTATTAGTACGTGATGAGCTATCTTTGTAAGAAGATAGCTCATACTAGGATTAGTTGGCTAAAATTGGTTAATGAACATCCAGTGTAGACCTTCATAAGAAGGCACAAGAACATAGCTTAAGTATATAGCACGGGCATGAGATTAGGGGTGGATTGATCATCCTGGAGCTTTCTCTCTTTGTTATTTCCTTAGTTCACTATCACAACAACAAAACTCAGCCGTTTCGACAACCCCGAATTGTGTCACTTGCTCCCCGAATCTCGATCTAGCATAGCTTTAGATCAACTCTGAGCACCACAAGTTTCGTGGTTCGACCCGACTTGCCACGTCTCCGATGGCGCCGTGCACTTGCGGTTTATACAAGTAGACATTAAATATAAACTCATTTCCAGGCCTACCAAGTTTTTGGCGCCGCTGCCGGGGACTTGGCGTGTGCTAAGTTGATAATTTGCTTCCTTTACTGATTTCCACTCACCCCTGTACATATTAACCTTGAATCATTGCATTTAGCATATGTCTTTGCATTTGTGCATTGTATTTAGTATTTAGTATCTGTCTACGTACCTTGTCTTGGCGTGTGCTGAGATCATTCTTGCTTGCTTGCTTTCCTAATTCTTCATCCATCTGTACATAGCATCGCTAAAGTTACTATCGTAGTGTTAACCTCTCTTTGTCACCTTGCTGATACCTGCTGTTCTAACCTCAACATATGGTCTAACCACAAGTGCTAGATTCCCGTCACCTGCACTTCAACTTGACATTTTAAGTGTGGCACTACTCATTAGCTAGCAGTGTAAGGTTTCTTAGTAACTTGACCCATGATCTCTAAACTGTAAGGTAATAGTGCATTGCACTCAGCATCTGGCATAGGTTGAGCTCAAAGCTTACCTGACTTGGCCTCGACATACATTTCAAGGCAACTTTGCAACATTTTCAAGAGCTGTAGCTTAGTAGAATATTTTAAGCTCAGTTTTGCAGTTCATACCTCTTGAGTATTTACAATTTCGAATCGACCCCTTTCAATTGAGCAGCGAAAGTGCATGCTACCTGTCTTTGGTTTGAGCAAAACCAAGAAAGGATAAGAGAGCAGTAACTCGAGTTCACAAAGCTCGAGCAAACCTGGAATCCAGTAAGTGACTCCATGAGTGAATACACCCGAAAGTTATATGAGCATGACCTGTAACCCATGTTAGGCTAGCATCTATACTGAGCTGTATGAATATGAACAAGTTGTATGAGCATGACCTCGAGGTAACCATCTACATGAGTTGTATGAGTTGTATGTCTTTGTTTGCGCACACCGTGCGCATGTGTGAGACCTGTTGAACCTCTTCAACCAGCCCCGTGCATATAATCTCGGCTCGCCCGAGCCCTGTCTTTGTAACACCTAACCTCCAGCCCCGGCGGTGTGAGTTAGGGCTTGGATAGTCCAGGCTAGCTACCAAACCAAGTAATGAAGCCGCAAACCCAAAGTTGATAGCAACTGAACTTGTTGATCGCTAAAGCTGCGAGACCCTACCCGAGAATTTGTGTGAACCCTTAGCCTAGGTTAGCTCACTCCATCCCCTGTAGCATGTTGAGCCTAAGTATGCACCCTAGTGATACCAATCAAGCAACTCACTACATCCGCCTGTACCAAGCATGTTGACAGACTTGTATGAATGTCTCGTGGTGGTAACTGTGTGCATGCCGCTAAATTTGAGCTTAGCCAAACGTGTCAATGACACGAGAAATCATCCCCGACTTGAGCTTGCATGAGAAATTAGCAACCTTGCTGTCATATTCGCACGTTGCATTAGCTACCCTGCTCCCTTGCTAGCCCCAGAGAAGTTTGCAAATTTGAGCCAAGCCCGAGCATAACTCAACCCCGATTCTCGCCTCGGCCTTGGCCGAGAGCACTCTGACTTGTGTGCTCTGTGCATTGGAAGTTGGCTGAACTAGCCATCTTTTGACCGAGCAACCTTAGCTTTGACAAGGCCCGAGCTTTTAACTCCACCGACCTCAGAGCTGAGCCTTGGCTAAACTGTCAGTGGTGCTCAAACCTTGAATCTCTGAAAAGAATGCATGATCTTTGTGAGTGATACTCTGCTGGATACCCTGTGCTGTAAAATGTTCAATTTGTGAATCAGTTGACACCCTAAGCATGCTGTAGAGTCCTAGCATTGCCTTTTTGTTGTGAATGTGCTACATCTGTGGAGTTGTATCAGCATAAAGCTGATCTTTAATATCCATGATGCTTTGAACTATTATACTTTGAAGTGCTAGCATCAACCTCCGCAATTGGTGTGTGAATTTTTGATATTTTATGCTTAGTGTGTGAGTTTGCTTAAGCCGGCAACCCGTGTGCATAAGCCGAGGCCGCACTAAGGCCACGTGTAGTCAGAACTTGCATGAGCCGTGGTTTGTTCACCTTACCCAATTTGTGCTTTGCTTGTGCTTTGCATCCGCAACAACTAGCCTTGCACCTGTAACCTTGCCAACCTCAACTCAGCTGCACACATAACTCGGTGGCTGTATGTGAGTTTGCCAACTTGTGCATAAAACCTGCACAGAAACTGACTGAGCTGCACACTGCTGGGCTTTGCACAAACCTGAAGCCCACAACCACTAGGCCTTGCTTTGCATCCGAAAACCAACTTGAGTTGAGTCAGTTGGGCTTCTTATAAGCTTGTTCTTTGCACAAATTTGAAGCCCATTTGTACCACAAAGCAACCTTTTGGGCTTACACTTAGAATCAAGTGCCATTTTCTTTTGTGGGTTGTATCTCACCGGGCTTGCATATAAACCGGGGTGTGCATTTGCACTTAGACTAAACAACCGGGCTTAAACCAAACAGAGCCCACAGTTCCACTGGGTTGTACATTCCCAACAAAACCAAATAAGCCCACAAAAACCAAATCAATCCCAACAAAACCAAACCAGCCCAAACAAACCAAATCCCACACAAACCAAATGAAACCCAATAAACCAAACTGTCCACTACAACTGGGCTTTGAGTTCAATTTGAGTTGTTAAATCATGTCAGGATTTTGGTCTGCATCTGGGGATGGAAACAAATCCATTAGAGAGCTTGCTTACGGGCATGCTTCACAGTATGAACTCCCCACATACCATAGTGATTTTAGGGAATCTTATGAGCCTTCTCAGGACCCCGACTTCACATACCCTAATCATTATGAGCACATGTATCATCCACCACAAGTTGAAAATGAACAATTTTCCCATAACCAGTCATCACTTCTAGATCAATTAGAAGCTCAAGTTTCTGCTTTAGAAAGGCAATTACATGAGCAATCTGTCAAATCTAATCCCCCTAGGCACTATGCAATGTATACTTGTACCTTATGTGGTAGCTTAGACCACCCGCCGAGAACTGCTACATTTTACATGAGTTTAGGCAGTCTAGGAAAACCATGATAATCCAATGTACTAATTGTCTAGAAGTGACTATTGGGACCATAATCAACCTGCACACATGCATTATTCACCACAAATGGGGAGATGAACAATTTTATACTCCCCAACTCCTAGTTTGCAATCAATAATGGAAACACTCATGGAGCAAAATGCTAGGCTTGAAATGAATGCAATGCATGACCATCCACATAGCAACATGTCCGAATTTCCCTTCTCTAGTGAACCTCATGCACAACCATACAAGTGAATATCCATATGAGGAATGCATACCCACTAGTGAAGACTCTCCTTCAATGTAACAACTGTTTGTGATTCTTCAAAGGAACCCGATTGAGTTACAAAATGATAGGATTGAAAATAGTGTTTCTAGTCTTACTCATGCAACTAACATCGAATATGAACCTAATCTAGAGGTAGATGAGTACACTAAAAATACTACAATTTTGAATGGAGAGATGAATTTTTGCTATGATGATGATGATGATGAATATGAAGAGCATGTGTATTTTGAAAATATAGTAGAATCTTTAGGTTCGAGAGACATTAAGTGTCTCTCCTGTGAACCCTATGAATGATGCTTCTTCCGATATTCATACATATCTGTTGATGTGGAACCCGTGCAATTGTCCTGTGGAATTGAGCATGCTTTACCACTGCTTGTGACCTAGGAATAATTGAATTGTCTGTTGACACGGATGATTCAATGCATGTGCCTAACTCCATGCCTAGGTTACTGACATGATATCTCTCCTAGTTATGTTGTACACGAGAGTGATGATGAGTATGACTCGGAGATTGATGAATTGTTCTATGCGAGTGAACATGATTTACCTTCTTCCGACTTTAGGAAAGTGTGTGATGGTGCAAATGATTTTATACATGAAAATAACTTAGATGTACCTAATCTCTCCCCGAGTCACAAATTGAAACTCCTCCACCAAACCTAGGTGTAGTTTGTCACAAAAATCTTAAACCAACTTTTCCGAGAGTTCCCAATTTAGGCCTAGAACTTTGTGCCTCCCAAGTCCTCTTGGACTATTTTGCATCAAAGTATAACACTTTAAGGAACCACGGTTGGAATGTGTATATCTCACTGTTATTAGTAAAACTCATTTTCAGTTAGACCTTTTGCATGATGTACCGTTAAAATTGCAAGATTTTGTGCTCCCAAACACACCCGTTCACAAGTTTAGGTTTGGGGGAAACTCATTCGCATACATCAGTCTTACTTGCACTCTCATATTATATTTGTGTAAGGCTGTTGATGTTTGTACATACCGTCTTTTGGGTTGATCCTCAACTCTTTAGATGTTGATATATGGTGAATTTTTGTATATAATCCAAGAGGACTTGTTAAATTTTTCTTTCTTGAATCGGTTGAGTCTTCTTGTGCATATATTATGCTAATCCGATATGACCTCCATTGAGAATGTTGGATTCTAGCCTTGACTAATGAAGCTCAACCTTGCTCCCGCCGACATCCTAATCTCTTCCTTTTCTCTTATCGGCATAGTTCTCGTGGTATGTGACTTGTTTAAATTTGTATTATATGTTGACACATTGAGGACAATGTTTGATTTAGGTTTGGGGGTGGATTTGCATTTAGAGTTTTTAGTCTTTTAGTTTATCTTGTATTTTCAAAAAAAAAAAAAAAAAATTCAAAAACTCTTTTTGTAAAAACCTCCAACTTTTAGAGATTTTAGAGTCACTAGCATGCTTCTAGCTATGTTTACATAGAGAATTTTTTCTGCCCGAAATAATGAAGTTAGAAGTCTTAGGAGAACACAATCGGGTTTCTTAGTTGATTAAAGCGTTAAAATTGGATTTAACCATACCCTGAGGGCGAGATTAGGTGTTGTTTAGATATTCGGTAGTAGAATTGTGATCACCCATAGTGGAGACTACCCATTTTACATCAAGTGAGGCACCAACCTTCAATTTTTTGCAACTTTCTAGAAAAGTCTGTTAGAGTGTGTGTCACCGCACGTCAATTAGGGTAGGAATGGTGAGCTACCCAACTTCTCACCACTTTCAAAGACTACTTTTGATCTCTTGAGTGCTAGTTTTTGTCAATCATGAGGGTGACGTCTAAAGATGAAAACTCCTTCTAAATATCGATTTGCGTTAGCATCACTCTCTCTCTCTCAATCAATGAGACCCATAGAAACACATCATCGTCAGCAAACGGAGCATCATCAGAATATTGAAAGAAAAGTTGATATAGTCCAAGGTTTACGTGCAACAAAGAAAAAGAAGATGAGAATTAATGAAGTTTGTGAAAAATTGAGTTTTATTGTTTTATTGTAAGTTAAAAAAAAAAAAAAAAAAAAAAAAAAAAAAAAATCAAGTTTTTGTAAAGTTCAGAAGTTCGTCATCAATAATTGAAGACCGAAGACCGAAGATTGAAGACGTTTCTATGGTTCTTATGAGAGTATGATGTTAATTGCCGATCGGGTGAGAAGGTAAGTGAGTACTCCCACCCCTTGCTAATGGTTGATTTTCCTTTCTTAGAGATCATCAGAAAAAGATTCTTTTTGTCCACACTTCTGTGGAGTCTCCAGATTTTATTTCGGAAGGTTATCCTTCTTACCTACAACGTGTGCAGGATTTCTCTCTTTATTCCCGCCCGCACACATGAGAGACTAAAAAAGCGATCTTTTTGAGTGCAATTATCATAAAACCCTATTAGTGAGGCGTAAGTCGAGGCTTATGATCACAAATAATCCGAATTCTTTCATATGGTATGGTTACTTTTCGTCAAAGCACTTAAGGATGAGAATGCGTTCTTTGGTAGTTCTAACCGTTACTAGCATGCGGATACTCTATGTCCTCATAGCTCCTTGGATGCTTGAGACTCTTTTACATTCCTCGAAGTTGGAGAAGGTTTTGTGGGTACACCTGCGGTAAACCTCACGAGACTACAACTCGTCCACTAGGGACACCTAGGGGTTTAAAGGCTTAGTGCATACGCTAAATGCATTCGAGAGACCAGCGACAAAGTGGCATAGTTAGGATTTCTTATTTTTTTTTACTTGAGGACAAGTAAAATTCAGGTTTGGGGGTATTTGATGAGTGCTAAATAGTGCATATTTATACACCTTTTTATTGGCATTTTACTCATCTTTTGTGCTCAAGAATTAGATATTATCCCATATTCTGTGTATTTTCTTTGTTTTCAAGAATAAATATTTGTACTAATTAATTTTGTGTTTTTAGGTAATAAATAAAGCTCGGAGAAATTGAGGAGCCAAAAGAGCGAAGAATTGAGACAAGCGTCTAGGAGCGAAAGCCAAAGCCCGCGTGCGAATCGGGCTTGCAACCCAACAAGGAAGACATGGGCTAGAACTACCCATGACCAGGATCCGAACCCGCTCATCCCGAGCCGTTAAGATCTTCACTCGCCACATCCTACGCTCGCTCCGACTTCCTCATCATATCTTGATGCGCTCACTCAACACCAAAACACTCCGAGTCTCTCTCAGCCGTTCAGATCTCCCTTAGCTAGATCCTACGCTCGCTCCGCCTTCCTCATCAAATCTCGATGCACTCCGCTTCACAAAGACAGCCCATATATAAACTCCTACACCAAAACCTAATCTCATTTCTCCTTCTTCTCCACCCGACCATTGCAAGAGACCCATCCCTCTCCTCTCTTCCTCCCCTCTCCCGACAAAACCAAAATCACCACCTCCATCACCTCCCGACACACCACAACCACCCCCGCAATGCCGCCTCAACAACTCGTCCATCACCCTAGTTCTAGCCATCTTTACCCGTAGCTTCTTCTAACTTAGAGGCTAGGATTGAGATAACTAGTATTAGGGTTTCTCTAACATCAACATCAAAGGAGTGGCAGAGCCGAATAGACAAGAGAGGAGTACGATTCAAGCAGTATGGGCGAGAGGGTATGACTTTAATTGCTGTTTTGAGAATTAGGGTTTTGGGGTTTTCCTTGCATGTATAAATAGAAGTGTGCTGTGTGTGTTTGAGGGCATGCCTGGGCTAGCCAGAGCACCACTTAGTGTTAATTTGTGTTTTTATTTCTTTGTAATGTTCTAATTAAATTTTCCAGGGTGTTGATGAAACCCCTGTTCTTCATGTCATAGCATATCTATTTTTAGTTGTGTTTTTGCTGAGCATAAGATGATTAGGATTACTAATTAGTTGATGAAGCTTATTAGTCTGTGATGAGCTATACTGTAAGAAGATAGCTCATACTAGGGATTAGTTGGCTAAAATTGGTTAATGAACATCCAGTGTAGACCTTCATAAGAAGGCACAAGAACATAGCTTAAGTATATAGCCTGGGCATGAGATTAGGGGTGGATTGATCATCCTGGGGCTTTCCTCACTGTTATTTCCTTAGTTCACTATCACAACAACAAAACTCAGTCTTTTCGACAACCCTGAATTGTGTCACTTACTCTCCCTGAATTCAGTCTAGCATAGCTTTAGATCAACTCAGAGCACCACAAGTTTCTGTGGTTTGACCCGTACTTGCCACGTCTCCGATAGACGCCGTGCACTTGCGGTTTATACAAGTAGGCATTAAATATAAACTCATTTCCAGGCCTACCAAAAACGCAGCTCGTGGTTTTCCCGGAATGCTTGGAAGCCTCGATTGTACCCATTGAGAGTGGAGGTGTTGTCCTATTGAAGAAGTCGGCCGACACATGGGACATCATAAGAAACCAACTCTTGTTTTACAGGTTGTGGAATCATACGACAGATGGTTCTGGCACTGTTATTTTGGGGAGGTTGGGTCTAACAACGACATAAATGTTTTGTGGCAGTCGGGATTATTTGATCGAGAGCTTAGAGCGATAGCCCCTACTTGAAATTTTTTGCATCAACGGTCACGACTACAAACATGGATACTATTTGGTCGACGGGATCTATCTTGAAATACCGGGGGTGGTCCATGGCTATAAGAGACGCCATACTATGACGCCGCTCCATAGGAAATTTAATGAATACCACTCCGCCAAGAGGAAGGACGTGGACCATGCTTTTGGTGGCCTAAAGTCCAAATGGGGTATAATTAAGAATCCTTGTCTTTACTGGTTTCCTCGTGACGTAAAGACAATTATGAGAGCTTGTTTAATAACGCATAACATGTGTGTGGATTATGAATATCGTGATAGGGAATGGGCGAGGTATGATGGACAAGAAGCAACGCCTCCAGTACAAGGTGACGTGGAAGGAGCGCGTTCGTATTTGACAAGCCATGCCCGGTGGAGACACTTACAAACAGATATGTAGAGCACATTTGGAAAAGTCACGTGCAAGGATTGCGAGACGGTCAAGTCGGCCCCGCTGAGGTGCAGGATGGCCCTCCCCACTTCCGAATACAACCGATGTGGATGACAACGCGGATGTTAATCCAACTGATGATGATAACTTTTATGAGAACGGAGAGTATAATGCACTTATGTTTAATTTCCTAAGACTTTTTCTGCACTTATGTTTTATTTCCTAAGACTTGTTATGCATTTTTGTTTTATTTCCTATAACATTTTAAGTTTTTAAATTTAGAATCAAATTACACTTTAAACACCAAGTACAATTAATTTTGGATTACATTAGCACTTTTATTATAAATTAAGCTTAGACGTTCACATGTCTATGATTTTACTACAAACTCCCCTGGCTCTTTCACCCTATTCAATTAATGGTGATGATAGAGCCTATTTATAGCTAATAATCAATGAACACCTGTCAAATTAAATGACCTAAACTTTTTTGAAAGAGTATTTTCACTATTTACAAATGACCCGTTATTGTCACCAACGCTATAAACTTTTTATAAACGGCCATTGTTGTTCATAAGCGTCCCTTTTGCATTTGACTAACACTATAAAAACGTCAGTAAGGTTACCCTTGAATATCATATCCACAAAGTATCTTACATCTCTTAAAAAAACGTGGGTCGCAAGGGAAAACAAATAGTTTGTGTGGAAGCCACCCTCGGCCTTCCTATTTAAGGTCATCCAAATAACCCAGTCCACTTATATAACTTGTGAGACAAAGTAGTACATAATTTGAATTATATAAACCATGCGCTTCAGTAGTGAAGAAGATTTAGGAGTTGTGGGAGCATGGATTGCAGTAACAAATCAAGGTCCACCGGGTGGTATAAAATGATCAGAATGTTTTCTGGAACCGTGTTTTTCAAAACTTTGAATATCTTACCGGAAACGATAACGCCAGAACTAAAGCCCCGGTTAAAAAAAAAAGATTTGCTTTGATAACCACTTTAAGTCGATGCTTTTGTTACATGTCCGCTTCATGTAAACATAAGCCATCCTACACTATCATACAAAGATCGGGTGAGTAAACATATCCTTCCATAATTACCAAGTGTTAGCACTCTAATTATAAATACGAACCCGAATAACTTGAACATTTTTTTAACATGTACGTAAAAACAAGAGCCTGGATCGATTTTCGTGTGGATTCAAAGAGTCCTTTCAAGTATAATGATTTGTACGAGCTCCTAAAGGACGTTGTGCCGGCATACAATGTCGAATGATTAAATACTTGTAATGGAATGCTAATAAAAAAATCGTGTGATTTTTAATGCAACTAGGTTCAAAGTGGTTTCATTAAAATTGAAAGTTTAAAGAACATCAGGGGTACAACGAATTAAGTAACTGCAACATTGGAAATTAATTCAAAACGAGAAATTAAATACTACAACGAGGTAAAATAAAGCCAAATTACATAATGCCACACGAATAATTAAATACTTAAATTCATTAGATAAATGCAACTAACTGTTCGACATTAGGTATATCGGTGACTTGACCCCCGACGAATCATAATCTCATTTTTCAATCCCACGAAATACTCCCTTCAATTTCGTCGGACACGGTATTCAAATCAATATTCATTATCTTCATGTCAGTTTTACGTTGGTTGTTCATTGCTAACAACTCATTGTTGGCTGCTAAATTTCTAATAGATGGACCACCATCGTCTGTGCGAAGAAAATTCATCCTTTCTTGAGTTTCCTGTTGCTCCCATTGTGATCTTTGTTCATCCCTTTGTTTAAAATATTCTAATTTCTGGTTCACTCCTTCAGTTGTCCTTCTTTCTTCTAGTCGATTCCGTTTGCATGTTTCCTCCTAGGGCCCCTACGCGGACCCTCATTCCGATAGAAATCATTATTCGAGTGTAATCCGAGGATTCACCGCCGGTATTTTGTGAATCATGCAACATTTCATCATCATCTTACATCTCGCTCATCGGTTGGCTTGGTTGGGTGGCTTCGCTTGAAGTTTAAGGATCTAAGAGAGTGTAATCAATCCATCCATGTATTCACAATGTCAATGTCACTCTATTCGTAATGGTGTATGTTTAACCAACGCTCACGGCGACAAAGTATACACGAAGAGAGTGTTGTAAAACGTAAGAGTGTAAACGGGTGTAGTTAAGAAAAGGTCAAACAAATATAAAGCTGGGATGCCATTTATAATACCGTCAGACGCCATTCCTAATGGCGTCTGATGCTTTTTAGAGACGCCATTCCTAATGGCGTCCCAGTGTTTCTTCCATATCACACCCAAGCAAACTGAAGACAACTATGTAAATTCAAAGGAACAGAGACACTTAATCAAGACTAAGCCTAATACCATCTTAATCAAGTTCACTGGTTTTGATGATTGAAAAATTCAAGTGAAATGTCTCTATCAGGTATGTTTCGAGACTTATATTTAATGAATTACGATGTAACAAACTTGAATATCCTAAATCCCCATCATGTTAGAATAGATGATTTACATGATAGAAACTCCAACATCGTAACCCAAACTTCGTATTCTCAATGATTCAATCTAGCGGTTGAGTAAATAGAATACGACTTATTAATTTTTTGTTGGTGGTTGTGGCTAGGTAGTGAAAGACACATACGAATATGGAAGAAGACGAGTTGTTGTTCCTATCCAAACAGAATTCATCATACGGTACTTGAATTTACTCCACGGATTATTAAATCGATGGCAACAATATTTAGTACTTCAACTATATTGACTGGAGAAGAAGAAGAAAAAGAAGAATTTTGGATAAACAGAAAAACGAGAAAGAATGGAGATAAATTAGTAAATTGATATTAGAATCATGAAATGTGGGCAAAATAGACAAAGTACCATCAAGGATATTAGAACCATCAAATTCAAATTATTGATTATTTGAAACATTGTCGTATTTTGTTTGTCTTCTGGACCCAGGAATTCAAGGATCAATCAACCAAAAAAGTAAAAGTCATTTACCTTGCACCGTTAGAGATTTTAGGTCATCTAGTAAATTTGCAGGCGATGATTCTCGATGCCCAAGAAAACTTTTGGTCAGCCATAAATAGCAATCCCACACAAATTTTGGTTTATGGATACATTTTACGGCTTGCCGAATGTTGGATGGATGATAAGTGCTCATTTAATTCGATCAGTTGGCATCCCAAGTCTCGAGCGACATACATCCACTGCAGATTGTGTCGTTCACATTGTTCATGAATGTGTGCCGGAATAGTGTACACATATGACACAACCTTACAAACACAACATGACATATGTCCCACCACACGCATCCCTATATCGCATAAAAGTAGGGATGGTCATGGGGCGGGTATGGGGCGATATGCCAATCCCACCACCGCCCGCTCGTAAAAAACCCATACCCTCCCATTACCCACATGAATTGGGGGCGGGCGAGTATGGGGAATACCCAGATGGGGCGGGTTTCCCATGGGTTACCCGTAACACGGTGTTAATACATATATGTATTTATGATCAAAACTTAAACAAAAATAATAACATAAGAATAATGCATTCTAAAATTTAAAATTCAGAAATTCATCTTAAAGTGAACAAAAGAATTTGTAAATGACTTATTAGTTTTGTTACTTTTCCTTTCTCATTCTATCTTCGTCTACGTTAACCATTGCATTATCTCGTATCGTTTCACTATTTTAACTTTTAGAGAATGTGTCTGATCAAAACGAAGAAGCGAAAGTGATGAATATACAAGAACGATCAAGAATATAATAAATGAAAGAAGTGGTAAAGTATAAAAATAAATGAAAGAAAGCTCACTAAGTGGTAGAAGTATAAAAAATTCGATACGAATTCTAAGATAAAAGTCTAAACTCTTATAATATGAAAGCTGCAGGGCGGGTATGGGGCAGGTGACTAATCCCATCCCCACCCCATCCCGTAGGCAGGTTTCAGTATTACCCATACTGAACCCGAACCCATCCCCATTTATGCGGGTAAAACCCTACCCAAACGAGGCGGTACCTTTGGATGATGGTTGGAAAGACAAATGGCCATCCCTACGTAAAAGTATCCAAAGTGCAGACCGACTTATAATTAGCCGAACATCGAAATATTTTTTTTAAAAAAACCCACCTTATATTCTGACACGTGGATATCCTAACGGCTATATTTCCATTACAGCCACAAGATAAGGACATGTTTAGTGGCCACGTAAACAACACGTGGTTAACCTCAATACATTGAATCTGATTGCACCTCCATCCGATGATCAACACGTGTTGTACAATCTTGGTTTAAGAAGCCGATGGACAAGATCTTAAAGTAGAATCTCTATCAACGGTCACTTTTAAGTTCCAGGGCTTTCGAGAAGAACGTTCCTGATTTGTTTTCACTTTTTTATTTCCTGAAAAGCAAATCTGAGTGCCTGTATATGAAGTACCGTTTGACGGTTTTAAAGAAGTTGATTTAAGAGAGAAATTTGCGGAGGTAGTGATATATATTGTGGATTAGGTTAGTTCATTTCTGTTTCTTGGTTTATCTTCAGATTTTGCTGGACAAAGAAAGTACTGCGTATTTAAAGGTTTGGTTTTGGTTTCAGAAGTTGTATTCATCTTTTTAAGGTAAGAACAATTTCCTTAGCTCTTGCTTTCCTTTCTAGTTTGTTTTTATTTTGAAGTAATGGTGATATTGAAATTGGGATACCTGAAAAGATAGGTTTCACAGGTTTTATCTTTGATTTTGAATTTGGTAAGGGTTTTGAGAGGGTTTTACAATATCCAAAAATGTGAAATTGCTACTCCATTACTTCAAATTTGGTAAGGGTTTTGAGAGGTTTTTGAGTTATGGATGTAAATCTTGGGATTTCATTGTTATATTTTACTAATATGTTTCAATTTTGGGATTTCATTGTATGTTTGCAGTTTGACTGTGTTATTTATTAAATTATGGTAATGGGGAAGAATATGTATTCAGAAGGCTCGGAGTTTGTTAACTGCACAAGAGCATTAAGAAGGAAAAGGATTACTGTATCAAACAATATGGAATTATTTCCATATAATTCTCCTGTTAGAACTCCATTAAAGAAGCAACGATCTATTACGCGATTAGATTCGGAGAATTTGTCACTTCTACAACAGGACATTTTGTCAATTGAATCTCTACCTCAGGACATTTTGGTGAGCATATTTTTGTCAATCTTTACTTTTCGGGTTAAAATTTTAATGATTACAAGCTCATAGGTTTTTTGTTGAATGGTTGCAGGTTAGGATATTATGTTGTGTGGAGCATGAAGATCTTAAGCAACTTGTACATGTTTCGAAATCGATGAAAGATGCTGTAAGCAACATCATCTGAAACAAATTTTCTTGTCTTGTGTCTTTTCCTTTTTTTGCTAAGATTTTGATGTTATTGCGTGTTTATTTGTTCAGGCATTGGTTGCAAAGAAATGGCATTTTGAGTTTAGTACTCCAAATGCAAAAACCGCTGCTTTACGGTCTTTCAATTCATCTGAAGATTTAAGTAGGTTTGATATGGAAACACCAAATGCACCTGGAAAACAAAGGGTTTTACAGGCGTCGAATCAGCCGGGAGAAACTCACAGACCTCGCTGTGGCTTTATTCCATTCACCTGAGGAAGAAAACTGGTCTAAGAAGAACAACGGAGGGTTTTGTTCCTGGAATTGAACAAAACATTGAGTAATATCTGTGAATATTAACTGAGTAACACAATTCTTATTAGGGTATTTTGTGTAGACTTGGTTGTTAGCTGTTTTTGTCGTTGTTGTATTTATATATGTAGGGATAAAGATAGGATTTGCCGGATTTGGTTCATTTGATCCAAGTTACATTACGTATTGTAGGTTATATTAGTAGGTCATTCTTCAATTGGCTTCATTGAAGGTCTAGTGAATTTATTTCTCTTCTTCCTATTTAGTTGTGTGGAGGAGTTTTTAAGTAGAGTTCGAAAATGGGCATTTCCCTTCTTGCCTGTATGACAGAACTATGTAATGTACGGTTTTAAATTCAGTTCAGTTACTTTTTTGTTCCCAAGAACTCGTGCTTTTTTGTAGTATGTATTATGCAATTTGTGCTTCAATTTTGGTAGATGGTAATTTTGAGATTGGTTCACATCTGTCCAAATTTTTACCAAGAATAAAGGTAATCATCGTTGTGACATTGTCGGTTTCGCTTCACCCAGCAAGGGGAGGGGGAGCCAGTTGAAGGTAGTTTCCATTCTCTGGGAAATGCATTCCTTTTTTTATTTATGCTGAAGATGAATGGTATTATGAACTTAAACTGGGTACATTATCTTTCAAGAGTTGGCTGGCAATGACCCTCAGGACCCTACTTCCCCAAGGTATTCATGGCTGGTTCCTCAGATAGCCAGGAGCCGAATGAACCTTGACCTGAGCTTGATATTTGATGCTAAAATGAATCTTGAATGCTCGTGATTTATGCAACCATTTCATTAAAATGTTTTACGAACCTTGTTTTGTTCAGAACTCAGTAGCACCTAATTTTTAGCCTGGACAAGGCATGTTTTAAGACTGCGGAATGGTCGGTGTTAAAAATGAACGCGCAATTGGGGGATATCAAAACTAATTGGGGATATAGGTACATGACAAAATAGGGATCCAAATAGCAAAGCTGGGTCACCCCTTATGTAATTATTTTTTTAATTCCTAATATAGCCCTCACTAATCATGTTTAGTGGTTAAGAATAATTAGTAAAAATTTTAAGTATTTGGGGATAGATTAGTGTGTGTTTTTATTTTAATTTGTGTGAGTGAGGAGTAGAAGGAGAGAAAAAAAATTTGAGTGGAATTTTTTTTTTTGAAAATGGAAGATGATTGTGATGAGAGAATTGCAGCAGCTGAATCTTTAGCTCAACTACAACAACAATCATATCTTCCATCTTGATTGTATGATAACAACTCACAATTGGAGTTATATGATGAACCAACCCTCTTGGATCATGATTTTTCGTGACCATGAAGTGTTTTTGAAGAACCAACCCAAGAAAGTAAACTAGTTCAACATACAAGCATCCCCAACACCGAGGTAATCTTTGCTAAGGGTTCGAAAAATTGATTTTTTTCTTTTGAAACCGCCATTTTTTCTCCTAAAATGACTTAGTACCGGCATGCTCGTTGGCAGCCATGAATACGACGTCGGAACTAATGCTACTGGGCGTGGTATTCATACTCTTTGCCATGCCAGATAAGATATCCCCCATTTTAAAACTTTTCCAAGATGGTTTTCAAACCAACTAAGAACGCGGGATGCGCTATATCTTTTTACCTACCAACGAATATTCCATGGAATATTCAAACCGACATGGTTCAATCTAATCGACCATGCTTGTACTACTGAAAAAAGCGTCAGAATTTAAGATTTTTGAACTCCAATACCCCGTGGTATATAAAACATCGGAACGCCTAGGTAGTTGATCCCGGCATGCTTTTAAAATTACCGCCAAACGTAGTTGGTTCCGCTAAAAATTCACATATCGAGAATGCGCTCTTATTACTAGGCTTTGTACCTTGTTTAGCTAGAATGCCGGTATTGTATCTTCCGGCAATTGTGTTCAAGAACATCCAATGCCGAGTCTTGTGTATAATTGTTTCCTCCTTTCAAGTGTATTTCTAAAATGCCGGAACATTATTATTCAATGCGGAACTATGGTTGAGCACGTGGAAATGGTACTCGTGCATGGTTTTTTTTTTTTTTGAACTAATTCAATTTTTCTTTTCATTGATTCCTTAGATTGTGACATACATTGATCCAACAAATTCCAAACCGCTTGGTGCGGATACGTCCGAATACTATAAGATGCCTCCCAGTATGTTACCAAACAATACTTTGCACCTAGTTTTTAGAACGTTATGTGGTGATTGCTTGTAATGAACCTTATAATCTTCCATTCTTGTCCTATTGTAGGGAATTAAATCTCCGGCGGAAGCAATTGCTTGGACAAAAAGAGACGGCTCTTAAGAACAAGTGTGTGTTGGTGAGGAATACCCAAGGTTCAAATAGGCGTTTTGAGATGGTTTGCGAGAGAAGTGGTGAATACAAGGCAAAGAATAGCCATAAGAGAAAGGGTTATGTATATGAAAAGAAGACTAATAGGGTATACAAGACTCATACGAGGAAGGATAATTGCCCCTTTAAGCTTGTATTCTATTTAAGAGACAAAGAAAATGAATGGGATTGTACGGTGTGGTTTGGACAACATAACCACCCGGATCCGAAGATTTTAATGGTCACTCCATAGTTGCGAAGCTAAAACCTCGTGAATTCGAGGATGTAAAGATAATGACCAAAGCATGTATCAAACCAAGAGTGATTCTCGGAACCTTCAAGGAAAAGGATGATCGTAACGTTTCTTCTCTAAGTACAATTTATAGCGTCCAAGCAACCATTAGAAGGGTGGAATGGGAAGGAGGAGCGTTATGCAAGAATTTGAGAAGATAGTTTGGGATCACAACTACACGCGTATCATTAAAAGAGGACCGATTTAAAAGCCCCTTCAAATATTCATTGCGCATCCTTTGCTTTCACAATTGTCTCATACATGTTGTGGTGTTCTTATGATGGATTGCACTTACAAGACAAACAAATACAACATGTCGTTGTTCAACATCGTGGGGCAAACATCGGACAAGGTAACATTCACATTGGCTTGGTGTTTAATGGAAAACGAGAGGGATTACAATTATCATTGGGAATTACGACAATTGAAATTATTGTTCCCGGAAAATCAATTTTCGAGGGTCATCGTAACCGATCAAGATGACGTACTAATGGGTGATATATCTGATATATTTCGGATGCACAAAATTTCCTATGTACGTATCATATAGGTCAAAATGTGACAAAACATTGTCATACTTTGTTTGAACCCTCTAAGGCGGATATTAAGAAGAGAATGATTGCTCAACTAGAGGAAGATGTTCGCAAGAAGAAACTATCACCCGAAGAAGAAGAAGATGAAAGAGGAAAGATTAAAGAGAGAGTGGACAAAGAACACGATGAAAATCATAAAAAGTGGTTGGAATTTCTAAAGGATTGGGATAAAGTTTATTGGTATCTTACCGAGGATATATATGAAAAGAGATTGAACATGTTTATTGCTAAATATAATGAAGTGTATCCAAGCGCCGTCTCATATTGTCGGGATAAATTGTTGGATAAGTACAAGGAAAAATTTGTGCGTGCATGGACAAACCGGTATAGGCACTTCAAAACTGAAACAACTAGTGCAGCGGAATCCTCTCATGGTAGATTTAAATATCTCATCCAATCCGTGGGCAAGGCAACGTGGTTACGATCACCGAGGCAATGGAGCAATACTTTAAGGCTGATATCGATAGGATCAATAAGGCTTTTCAGAAAAGCTCTATGGAAAGGATGACTCAGTTTCTTCAATATACTAAGTTGCTCCAAGGAATAGAGTTCAACGTCTCTCATTGGGCAATAAAACATATGATGAGAGAAATGGCATATGAGAAAAATTATGGAAAACCAGGTGATGTGTGTATTTGTCCGGACATGTCTTCATTGGGTCTTCCGTGTCGTCATATGCTTGTGAAATACAAAGAAGTTATACCTATTGAGGTTATTGATCGGTTTTGGAGACGACTATCTTTTGACCCTCCCCCTACGGGAGCTCCCGGACAATCACCATGGGATACAAATGAAGCAAAGGAATTATACGAAGCTTACTCACGTGGCAACTCGGCTAGCAATTGAAAGTATTGTTGAGCCAACTAAGGCTAATTACTCGTCCATGGATCAAACCAAGTGAAGATCCAGGAAAGGTAGATCCGATAGGTAGACCACAAACTAAAGTTTCAAGGAGAAAACAAAGGAAAGAATTCAAAGAAATGACTCGACGTGAAGAAGAACTCGCGGCAACCAAGAAACGAGATCTATCCAAGTGAGATTTTGAACTCCGATTCATGCGGAAGCGCCGGTTCCAATTAAAGGGGTAGACCGAGGAAAAAACCGTTGACAAGTCAACAACAAGCGACGGTTTCCGTATCCACACCAAAAACCGATGGATCGGAGGTTCCAAAGAAAAGGGGGAGGCCACCGAAAGTACCAACATTGAGCTACCAAGAACAACAAGGTGAGCATTCTGAAGCCACACCCATAGTCGATGTATCGGAGGTTCCAAAGAAAAGGGGTAGGCCGCCAAAGGTACCAACATTGAGCTACCAAGAACAACAAGGTGAGCATTCCGAAGCCACACCCGTAGTCGATGTATCGGAGGTTCCAAAGAAATGGGTAGGCCGCCAAAGGAAACAACATTGAGCTACCAAGAACAACAAGGTGAGCATTAGAAGCCACACCAATAGTCGATGTATCGGAGGTTCCAAAGAAAAGGGGTAGGCCTCCAAAAGGTACCAACATTGAGCTACCAAGAACAACAAGGTGAGCATTCTGAAGCCACACCCGTAGTCGATGTATCGGAGGTTCCAAAGGAAAGGGTAGGCGCCAAAGGCACCAACATTGAGCTACCAAGAACAACAAGGTGAGCATTCCGAATCCACACCAACGGTCGATGTATCGGAGGTTCCAAAGAAAGGGGTAGGCCTCAAAGGTGCCAACATTGAGCTACCAAGAACAACAAGGTGAGCATTCCGGCCACACCCGTAGTCGATGTATCGGAGGTTCCAAAAGAAAGGGTTAGGGGGTAGTCCAAGGAAGTATAATCTCCGTCACATACCGAAGAAATTTGGAGTGTAGAGATTGCAGAGGATGGTTTGGATATAATGAAGCTAAAAATTGGTAATATGACGATGTATAAGGATTCGCAAATGGGTAGGACTCATAGACACTACCATACGAAGATAGAGTCTTACATAGACCAACTTCCTGAGGCTATTCGTGAGTTTATTGTGTATACGGATGATGTCGATGGAGATGGAAATTGTGGCTATCATGCTGTGACCGAACAATTAGGAATCTTTGACACTGCGCTTAGTAGAGGTATGACACCATGCAAATATGCTAGAACGAGGATGGCCGAACAACTTGTGAACAAAATGAGCTTTTATGAGCAATTGCTTGGTGAAGGCGAGATGTTTGATGATATGTATGCTCGAGTATTAGGCCTGAGCAAGAGATGAAGTTTCTTCCTTCCGAATATTGGATGAGCATGCCGCTTGTGGGCATCTAGTGGCGGATACATTTAGATGTGTTGTTCATTATTTTATGCCCACCTAGAAGTAATATTTACACCAAAGTGGCAAAATGCGAGGGATCCCTTAAGAAGAGAAGAGTTGTTTTGGCGTTAAGTGAACGGCAATCATTTCGTTATTCCAAAACTCAAGGACAATTGTCCATTGTCACCTTTTTGTGGAATGGTTAAAAACAAGGACCTAGATCCAAATATCTGGAAAGGATGGATTTCATTGTATGAGGAGAATCACCAATTTTGGGATGCATTGGCCTTATCAAAGAAACCTCTTCAAGAGGAGGAGAGGAAACTTCATACGTGTGGAAGCGACGAGGAGTAATTTGGATATATGTAGTTCACTAATACGCCACCTTTTGTTTTTTGGAAGTTTGAAATGTAATCATTAAACCATATGCTATGTAACGTCAAAAACATGATTTAATTCAAACTTTGCAATCCGGAACTTATTCGGCTTTAGAAATACTTTTCTCTTTTATGTCGCTAACTAACCATAAGTACACAGAGATATTAGATTAAGTTCCGGATTACAAATAACTTCAAGATAATGCATAGGAATCGTAACAACATCAATTATTCGTAAGGGAAAGATAGAGTACCGGCACTACATTCAAAATCGTATCAATGCCAGAATTGTAAATTTCTTTATTATTGAAAGAAAGCAGATTTCCGGCATGGATGTTACAATTTCGACCATGCCGGTTTTGAAAAATAGAAACACAATGTTTCATATAGATTCATCAATATATTATGTTCTAAGCCAAAAACAGATTAAATCAACATCTCAAACATTTAGCAAAGACTAGATTGTTTAACAAACCACATGTATAGTTAAGATGTTCCAAACCGAAAACAAATGAAACAAAGATTTCAAAGTTTAGCAAGACACACATAAACATAAACTGACATTAGATTGTTCAAATACATATCTAATACTATAAAAGAAACATTAACAAACATCTTAGATCACTCGGTCCTTGGATTCTTGTGAGCCCTTTTTTCTTTGGAGTCCACAAGTCCTTTGCATTTGGATCATCAATTTTGTCTATCTTCTCATCAATTGTCTTCATTTCTTCGGGGTCAGCACCTCTCCTTTCTTGATCTTGCATTTAAACCAGTTTCCCAATTTTCCTAGCCGCGAACGTTGTTGTTATATAATTCCTTTAGTACGTTATAAGTTTATAAGTTTATAGGTTTGCATTCAAACGATAGGAAGTGAACTAGAATTACGTACCAACAAAATGAGAGTCTTTTCAAGTACGGGCACGAGTAGGTTCCGCCGAGTTTCGCTTGTGGTTGCACTGTTTGTTTGGCCATTGCGTACAATATAAGGATGTGAGTACCTCGAGATGACCTCCGAGGAAGCCCGGGTTCACTCATAACCGTTTTCCGAAAATTCCCAACCAGCCCCGTCCAGGTTGTTGTTCTTCCCTTTCATTCCAATGTGTAACTACAGGAGTTGGTTTGTAAACTACCATCGTATGTTGTTCACCTGATACGCATTGAGGTAAGACATGAGAGAATTTGGCATCAGATTCACCCTTAAGTGGTTTCTGTTGTTACCCAAGTTGGCGCATCACACGGAGAGGGTTATGCATAACAAATCCTTTTGGATGAAACAATGGTCCGTTGTAAAACGCTACATTGTCATGCCTTGGAAAGTGAACTCCTCTTTCGTTCTTATATGGGTCAAACACAACATCTTGGACAGCGATAGATTCCAAAGCCTCCCTCATGGTGAGTAACCGAGTTCTGTTATTGGGCTTCGATTTATTGTCGAAAACGTATTTCTTGGCTATAGGAGTTTGTGGATCTAAACCATACGTTGACGACTCCAAATATTTGTACTCATTGAACAATGTTGGGAAGTGTTCATAAGCCTACACCTACGCAAATGAAAGATCGTTCCAATGAAATGTATGTATAAGAAAAGAACTAATTGGAGAAAAAAAATAACTAGTTCACCTTACCTGTAATACAGTGAAATTCCCATTAAATTGACGGCAAGTCGCCTTAGAAGATCTACGCATCTCCGCCAAAAATGTGCCAAGAAAGCAGTGCCCATGAGTAATCATGAACCTCCTCCAAGGGATCCAAGTATTATAAGTTGTTTATATGCACCAAGTTACCATTAGAGTCAGGGAATATTGCGATGCCCAAGAGGAACAAAATATAAGTAGCGGTAGTTTGCTGAATTTGTTCGGCATTCAAATCCTTGCCCATCGTATTCCCAAACAACTGTTTGAGCTTTACAACTTTAATAGTCTTTGTCATGGTATTATATTTCATGTACATATTTGCTTTTGTCGTTTTCTCATCCCAACCAAACAACCTTTTAGTCAGATCATATATCTTGGACCATTCTAGGCTCTTACCGTCGTCATCTTTGTTAACGGCTTTTCCTCGAGATCTCTAAACCCAATATTATACGGACATCTTCGTGGATAATGGTCATATCGCCAAAAAGGAAAATGCATGGTATCGATTGAAGCATAAAACCTCTCCAAGAAGCAATTTTCCGTCACTTGATCAGTGGCCACATAGTATTCTACCGCCGAATACAACCCAGATGCTCTTACTGCCGCTTGAACCTCCAGACACTCCCCTTCCAAATCCCATGTATCCATTTGTTGATGGCGGAAAACACGGAAGGCTTTCTTGTGGTCCTATAAAAACACACCAAACAAACATTCAATTCACCTGATCATATATAAACAATATACTAACTAGATGCAAACGTCTTACATAAGTTGAATAGATCCAACGAGCCCAAGAGTCCTTGTAGTCAAATAAAAGTTTGGGATCTCGGCTGACCCAGATGTTTTGCCATCACTGCGTTGTGGAATCATGTCATATAGTTTTGGGAGGTGCTTTGGTGGATTCTTTCCATCTTTGTCATCGTCTTCAACTCCAGGTTGTCCTAAGCCATGTGAGGATGATCCACCCGCTGCATCATGGGGTACATAATTCTCCCACCGAGCAGCATCATCCTCGCTATGCCTCCCTCCTCCTGGAGATTGTCCCGTATCGTGATCTTACGACGTTCCTGATCATATCTACTACGTCGAGATCGAAGACTTAGGTTTTTCTTCATCAACACCTTTTCCCTTTCCTTTCTTCATTTTTGTAGCTTTGACCTACCAACAAATTGAGTTTTTTTTAAAAATACTGGAAACAGATTTCCGGATGGTAAATGAACATAACGAGTATGCCGGCAATAATCGTGCATTGTATACTTAATGAAATCTACGCCGGTTTATCAGTCCGGCATCTTAGGTAAATTAAATACCATGCCGGTAAACAAAGAAATTGTCTACAGAGATTTTAAAAATAAGGAAACAGATACTCGACATGGTCGATGAACATAACGATTGCACGGAAAGTATCCCGACATTGTATATTAAATGAGTTCCATGCTTCTGTTAACTAGTTCCGGCATCTTATGTGAATGAAATCAAATGCCAGATAAGATTATTATCTACAGAGATTTAACAAACTAGGTTAAACAATACCGGCATGGCTAGTGAACAAATACGATTTTACAAAGTTTTCTAATAACTTGCATGCAAATGTATGGGGATATAAACTAAATAGGAATTTCAATTCACTCAATATTGGAAGTTGAATTCACTCCATTAAATTTCAATTCAATCAATTGAATTTCGATTCACCATTTCACTATGTTCACTAAGAATGCTTGATAAACATAGACATCACTTACCTCATCATCTCTGTTATTTCCTCGCATCACTTATATCTTGTTAAATGGATACTTGATTTCGATTTACCACGAGGATTGTGGTTTTGGTTTTCGGGAGGTTTGCGAGGACCCATTCTTATTTGGGTTTGAAGAATTGAATGAGTTTGGTTTGGAAGATGAAACCGGATAATGGAGTTTAGGGTTCTACAAGTTCTCTTGGAATTGCTAAGTGAAAACAAAAAAATAGAGAGATGGAACCGTTTCCATTTTATGTAGTAATGGTGTTTGTAAATCAGTCAAATAAAGAACCAAATAAATGGAATGTGGCGGTTACAATGGGGGGATAATTGGTGCGACAGTTACAATGGAGAAGAATAAGGAGTTAGAGTTAGTTGTTTGTTTTTTTTTTTAATTATAAAAGGTAACAAACGGAAATTCCGGCACCACATAAATGCTACATTTAACGCCGGAACACTATCTTTGCTACATTGAACGCAGGAACACTATCTTGACACTCAATTGTGACGGTATTGTATTATGTTTAACGAGCCACCACAAGGTTTTAAGCAAACAAACCTACACGGGAATGGCCTTCATATTAGGTAAACACATAAACAACGTAGTCAAAATGAAACAGCTCAAGCCAATTGCAACTAACATCAGTTCTCGGAACGAGATTCAAGAAACAAAGCAGCTTCAAAATGCCTAAAAGGCTCTTTGAACCACTTGAAATATGCTTCCTGAGCTTCATACATATCCCCTCTATATCTTGCAAGAAACTCGTTGTATTTATGACATATTTGATGAGTGCGGTTGTTCGATTGCGTACAGATAACAAGATCACTTGCGTTCTATTATTATGTTTCTTACGATCCAACAAGTTATTCATTGAAGAACCAGTCCTAACTAGACCCCAAAAAGATCCGAAGGGCGTTGATCTTATGTGCAAACTGATACTATGTAGTAGTTTTTAATCCACCGGGTTTCTTCCCAACATCCGCTTCTATCTTAGCTTTTTGACGTTCATCCGCTTCCTCAACCACCGCTTCAATCTTAGCTAGTTTTGACGATAATGTTCAAGCTTTGCTTCCTCTTTTTCTTCTCTCTTTTCCTCTTTACTATCTCTTCTTCCATTGCGGCAATTGACTTGGTTGTTTCTTCCGTCCTTCTTAGTTTTTCTAGTATTGTAAACCAAGTTGGTAGGTGGTGATTGATTTCCTATCGCAGCGTACAATATGTTCCTCATACGTTTTTCTTTTCGAGGAATTGATGAACTTGTAGTTGGTGATTGATAATCCATCGGAGCGATGTGTTGAAGATAACGTTGTTTTTTTTAGGTATCATGTGCAATGGGTGTATCCATTCCTTTAAATAGATGAGGACATAACGGATCTTTTCCACTTTATCATCCCTAGGCATTGTCAGTATCTTAGATCCGATGCTTAGGGATATGGTTTTACCGATCTTTTCCACTTGAATGTAAGTTCCGCATCAATTTAGAAGTTAGATCATGCCTGGATATTTCATAGGCACACTAAAGTTCATATATGCAATGCTTAGGAACATGGATTATTTTAGATAAGTATTGTAACACTTGTTTCAAAGATGCATATGTATAAAATATCTATGCTTAGGTATTGATGGTATCAGATTATGTTAACAAAATAAAATGCGGGAACTATAATTTATTTCAAATGTAATCCTTTGTCGCAGTGAAGTACGAATGCACTTAGCACGTGCAAGCCTTTAAACCACTTGGTGACCCAAGTGGACGAAAGTTATAGTCTCGTGAGGGTTTACATGAGATGTACCCACAAAACCTTACGAAATACCAAACCGAACACCGAAAAATCTAAACAAATACCCGAAAAACTAAGCAAATACCACTAAATTATCAATCTTCTTAAGAAGAATCCGTCTCGATCCACCCAGCCGGTGGTACCCGTGACTTTGGTTACAATATGGTTAACGTTGGCTTCAAACATGAATGGTTCTCCTTTTCTTGCAAGTAACGCGTTTCCTGACTTCATGCTACAAAAACAACACAAACTTTGTTTGTTACATAAAAATTGCAAAAGAATAGATTGTGTAATTAATCATAAGGATACTTACGAGTTGTTGAGGGGACAATCTATTGTGGTAGCGTGGTCGATCCGGTGTTTCAATTTTAGATACTCAACCATCGCATTTAAGATGATGTAGTGGCGTTGCTCGATTTGTTGAGCAGTTCTTCCTTTCGGGTTACCGTAATCGTGAATAAACTTGTTAAAAATCTTCAACCACATGGAATCTCGCGTGCTGTTATTTATAGTTGAAGGACGAGTTTTACGTACCATGCTTGGGTGATTGCTAAATCTTCCCTGAGTCAAACGATGCCATTTCTTGTACGTGGGATTAGGTACTATACTAAGCTATTTATAGATGATTTTGTTTGTTTTAGGGTTTTTCCTAAGTTAGAGTCTCAAGGATATATATAAAACACACGAGTTTGGGCTTTTGGGTCCAAGTATTGGCTCTCTTTATATAGAGAAAACCTCAACGGCTAGTATTTTTGAAAAATCACCCAAACTACCGGCATCACAATAATCGTAAATTTGAATGCCGTGATAACTAATTCTTCACGCAGATTAGGCCAAATTTGCAAAACCAAATCCGGCATGGTTTTGAAGAAAATTTAAATGCCTATTTTTGTTTAAGATCAATCTTTAATAGCGACTATCTCGGGCATTTGTTAAATTCCAAAAAAAAAAAACGGCTAGTTTTTTTGAAATATAAGACCGTTGGGGTTTCATTTCTATATAATACCCCCCATTACTTTGTAAAAATCTACACAAACCACGCCCCAAATAACAAAATTCATTCCCTCAATGTACCAAGCACGGTTAAATCTTCAGAAGGGATGGGGGATTCATCATCTACCTCTATTTGCAAAGTAAGTATATTTACTAACAATATAATGTTCAATACTATGACGCATAACTAATATAATTTTCTCTTACAGAATTCATGCATTGTAAGTGTCAAATTTGCAAGTCACCTTCTAAATCTAGCCATGGATTGTCCTTTTATTTATTCAAAGTGTAGAAGTTTGTGATAGCACGCCCGGTTTTGATTGCAAAAAGCGATGACGCGAAAATGGAAGAATGTTTCTAAGGTGTTTGAATCACCCTAAGCCGCGATGAGTTTCAATGGTTTGACAAAGCCGTTGAACTAGTAGAGTCAAGAAAACCACAAGGGCCAATGCCTATTGATGGGTGTGATGGGTGTTATATGAAGGGAAAGGAATATGTTGAAAGAGAAGAGGAACCGGTTAAGATAGTCCTCGCACACCTAGATTCCTGCACGATGTCTTCGAAGATATACGCGAAGATTTAAAGGCTCTGCAATTGTTGAAAAGGGTTGAAATAGATTATGAGATCCTCTATAACCAAATTTAATCCATTCCATGTCGTTTAGTATGTTTTAATTTAATTTTCTAATCCAACGTAATGGATTACTTAGGAATGAATTAAGAAAGCGTTCGTGAAGAACTATCACGGCAGAAAGTTCCGGCATTGAATAAATCAAGATTAGAGTTCCGGTTTTGTAACCAAAATGAAATTTAAAAAAAAATACAATTAAGATGGATTTAGATAACGAATCCACGCCCGTACCTTCGTATATCTATTCGGGAACATGGAAATTTTAATCTTCATATACGGTATGGTTATATAGAACAATGTCGTGTTTCAGATTGGTGGCCCAAACATAGAATGGTTATAATCTTTCAACCCGGAATCAGACCAGTAACCCTAGTAACCTTTTCCATGCCTAAGTAAGATTTGAAAATAAAACTTGCAAATATAACAATTCACTACAAATTTGAATTTAAACATGTTCAACCTAACAAAAACAAACTCGATCATGGCTTAAATGTTCTTAACCCACAGAATCATAAAACAAAAGCAAACCAAAC
>JAJJWW010014264.1:0-32620 GCA_023531295.1 Papaver armeniacum
GAACACAAAACTTAAATTGAACAAAAGTTCTATTGATTTCTTAATTCGATGCCCTTTCCATTACACACACGAGAGTATATAAATCTCTCAAGTACTACCCCTAAAACCCACGGCTAGATAGACACCAGGTGGTACAATCACAGCCATCCATTACAATTAACTACTAAACTACTAAAGACAGACATAATTACGATATGGGGCACCCCAAGCACATGACACCGTGTAAGTAATTCTTTTCAGTACTGCTTTGTTAACTGAGATTGTAACTCTAATGATCATAGTAGGGTAAATATTTTCTTCACATGCAACTGTATGTAGGTATCTAACCTCTGATTTCTTGTATGATTCATAATGTATGATAACTGAACTCACATTGTGATTTGTGATTACTCTTTGTATACGTATTACTCTTTTGCAATGATATTTCGTAGTTTTATTCGACCACAATAGCATTTTCACAAGATGTTCACAAGTTTTTCTCCGTCCCGGTATCCGAGAATTCATAATGGATCCTAGAGTAATGGAAAATCTTGGATGTATACCGATAGAACCAAACCGCGTTATCAAGACTGGAGTGATGCATTTATAAAGTTTGCTATACATACATACCAACAGACATTGCGAATGGGAAACGTAAACCATACGACAAGGGCAAAGTTAGTTGCTATGTCCATGTGTGAAATGTCTCAACCTCTATGCGCACAAGGCAAGTAAAGTTAGTATCATTTATATTCTTCTCGATTCATTCAAAATTATGCGGTATGGACTAAGCACTAGAAGTAGATGAGTCATCAAGGTGGACATTCGATGGTAATGGCAAGCGACGAGTCCGCACTACGATGAACCAACACATGCCGCAGACAATAGAAATGGTTAGTGCTTTATTAGGAGATAACTTTTCAAGTTACGAGAAGATGCAACGGATACTCGAAGATGCGGAAACTCGAAGGATGTGGCCGATTTTACAAAGATATCTCGCAATGTGTGAACATTTAATCAAGAGCAAGCACTGAGCTTCCGACAAGTTATTTAATGAACTTCTCTGCATTATTAAAATCCATGCTCCCTCCAGAAATGAGATGATGAAAGTACATATGAAGCTAAGAAGGTGATGAGAGATTTGGGTTCGGGTTATGAAAAGATACATGTATGCATCAATGTTGCATTCTTTATAGGAAGGATTACAAGGATCACATCAAGTGTCCCACCCGTGGGGAATCAAGATGGAAAGTTGACGCACACCACCCAAGAGGTTTACGAAAAAATTAGCAAAAGTCTTGTGGTATTTCCCTAATTATCCCAAGGAAGGCAGTACATTTCAATCAAAGAGAATTGTCGAATATTTATTGTGGCATGATACCGAGAAAGAAAGAAGAGAGGTGTTTTACGGCATCCGGCGGACTCACCAAAGATGGAAAAATATAGATGAAAGATATCCCGTAATTCGTGATGATCCTCGAAATCACGAGCTAGGCATTTGGCCGACGGGTTAGACGTAAACAAAGGCATGCAAAAACACACACGAGTGTGTGGCCAATTCTCAGCAGTGATTTACAACCTTCCGCCGAGTTGTGTATGAAGAGAAAGTTCACCATCTTTGTCACTAATTATCGATGGGGGCCTTGTAAGGACATTGATGTTATGTTACAACCGTTTGTCGAGGATCTCAAGGAATTGTTTGAGGGAGTCCAATGTTTTGATGCAATCAAACAGAGATGTTTACTCTACGCAAGGTTTGTTTTTATGGACAATAAATGATTACCCCGCTCTCCGTACCTCCCCTACCGGGGACGAGACGCTTTGTAAGGTGTGTGGGAGAAATACTTACTATGTCGGGCTAAAACATTGTAGAAAGAGGTTTATGCGGGGCATAGAAGATACCTACCATACAATCATCCCATTCGGACATCGAAGGGGTTCAACGGAAAGATGGCAGAAGAGGCTCAGGAACTTATGACCCGTCACAAATATACAATGAGGTAAATCATAAAGAATAAATGGGGAAAGGGACGGAAGAATATTGTGGTGGAATTCGTGCGGGATAACCCCCGAAGAGGTGGAAAGATGAAGAGAATCGAAAAGACCATCGACCCAAAAGGGGAAGGGGAAGGAGAAGGAGACCGAAAGGCGCTCTGGAAAAAGTTCAATATATGGTTAGGCTCCTCACTCATCAAGTGGTATCATATTTGTCCACCATTGCATAGATTTCATGCACGTCGAAAGAATGTATGCGAGAGTATGATTGGAACATTGTTGAACAATGAATTTAAGTCGAAAGACCACCTTCTTTGCCTCGAATGGACTGAAGGAGATGGGTTTTAGATACGAATTTATACCTCGGGAAAATGGCAAAGGGGGATATATACTAAAGGCGACATGTCACTCATTAAGCCAGGAGAGAGAAAGGACAAGTTACGTACCCAGCATTATCCGAGATAAAGGTTCCACAAGGGTATTGTTCAAACTTTTCAACACTGGTGAATCGAAAAGATCGAAAGCTTATCGGACTAAAATCGCATGATTATCACATCTAATGCAACATTTTTTGCCCATTGCTATTAAATCAATTATGCCACAAACCAACAAGATATGCTATTATCGGTTTTGTTTCTTTTTAGGGCAATATCTAGCAAAGAAATCAAGGTGGCGAGCTAGAAAAATTGCAATCGGATCTCGTGTGACGTTGTGCTTGCTTGACAAATACTTTCCTCCATCCTTTTCGACATAATGGTTCATTTTGCTTGTGCATCTTACTGGGGAAGTGCAAATTTGTGGGTCTGTATTCTTAGATGGATGTATCCGTTTGAAAGGTGCATGAAGGTCATTAAAGGGCATGTGCGAAACGAGAAAGCAGAGACACTGGAGGAAGCATTGTCGAAGGAACCACGGAAGAGACAATTGAGGTTATCGGTGAGCACCAACAAAACATGAATGATACAGTCGAATTCCACTAGGACAAACTCAACACATCCGACCGCTCGAAGATTCTTATTCTTTCGGGGGAAAACAATGTCAAATCCTAAGTTTCCTCGTGTTGATAAGGGATGCATTTTGATAAAGCGCATTTCTATGTATCATGGAATTCCGCTCAGAGACTCTTACGTTGAGTAAGTATAAATTAGATCTAACCAAATAACCTCATTTTATTTATTTTTTGATTCTCAGTGTCCAGAATTTCTGTAAAGATAATAACATTAATCATTTCTTTGTCCAAATGACACCCGAATTTTTTGAAGGATAAATATCTTGGTATGAGTGATGGCACCTAGATAAAAACATACATTGAAGAGTTCAGCAAATGGTTACAAAAAAAGTGGTAAGAGTTTGCAGAAAATGTCACTCTTGCTATGTAACTTTGCGTTGAGACGAGGCTAATCCTTATAATGTATTTCGGGTTGAGAGTGAGTGGGAAGACTCTTAGGAAAACTCAAGGACTTAAGGTGGCTATAATCCCACCGAACGTAAGTAGAGACATCGAAGCATATCACATCAATGGATACATGTTTCACAAAATCTCATGATGGTTCCATTAACGAGAATAAGCGGGGTTTACGTAGAGGCAATCGACACACATATTAGACAGGATTACCTAAATGTCAGCGGATTATTATGGTGTTTTACAAGAGATAAGGTCTTTGACATATCGTTATTTGAAAGTGCCACTTTTCGGTGTAAATGGGTTACCAAAAGCGAGGGTCTCAAAAGACAAACTTGGCTACATTTGGTTGAGCTTGATAAGTTGGGACTCAAGGATGATCCTTTCGTTCAGCCTCCCAAGCTAAGCCATGTATTTTATGTGCCGTAAGACCGGGGAAAATAAAAAAGTCTATTGATGTTAGGTGCCCTACCCAAATACGGAAATATCTTGGTGATGAAGTTTACGAGTGAATTGATCTGGCGATTATTTGTCGGAATGAGTATAAATTGCCAAAGGTAGATAAACTTGACTCGCAAAGGAAATCGAGGATGATTACTATCGGGACGACATTAAGGGTAGAAGTGCGGAAAAGCACCCGGCACCAACGGCAGTCCACAGCTTCAAAACGTTGCATACGAGCAACCATTTCAAGGATTAGCGACAAGCCGGTGATAGAAATGTAGTTGTTTGATTTTTTCGTTAACTAGAGAATGAATGTATGGATTGTTGAAAAAATTGATTCTTAAATCATGGTGGGGTTTTGTATGCGAGATGGGTTTTAACAATGTTGGATGAGTTTGGATTTGGCTATACTTGATTGTTGAATTAATATTTGTCATCTGCTAGGATTAGTAGTAATAGTACTAGGCTTGCACAAAATTCAAAACACCCGGCAGGCTACCGGTGCCATTACAACTTTCTTTTTACAATCAAAATTCAAAGATGCACATTACTAATCTACCTAACATAAAAAAACCGTCCAGCATCAACTTTTTCAAAATACAAAGAAACTTACCATCTTTCGCACCAACATCGGGAAGAGTAGAAGGAAGGAAAATTACCCGTAAAATTTGTTTTGCAAAAACTTGTTGATCGTTTGGGGATTTATGCAATGCCCGAAAATCTAGCCTTTCCGGGGGTAACTCGCGTGAGCTTACCACACTTCATCCTCATCGGTATCCGAGACCCTCTTCGCCATAGTCCTCGCTTTCGGATGGTGCGGGAGAAGTCCCCCTGGATGATGATTCATCATCACTATCCATATCCCCTTCTTCCCTTTCTTCCTCACTTGACTCATCATCGAGATCACCTGATTCGGCGGCTCACCTTCACTGCAACAGGTTCACCCTCACTCATGGTGCGAGCAAAAATCTTGGGATTGGCAAGTTCATATTCAAATCGCCTTCTCGCCTTATCATCATGATAAGAATTCATCATTTGCTTGTCCTCATGACATCAGAATCTAGATCACGGTATCCCACTTCCTCCACTTCATACTCATACCCTTCGAGGCATCGGAATCACTTTACGTTGAAATGCCATACGTTGGGGTCTTGGCCGCTTTCCTCAGCATTTTCCTCATCCTTCCGTTCTTGCCATTCTAAGAACTTGGGTAGCCATGCATTGTAGAGAGCCTCAAATCTCCTTTTCTTCGCCTCCTGAATAGCCTCTTCTCGCCTCTCTCCGACGAGTTTGCTCTTGAATCCGATGATCAATTTGATGTGCATCTTCTTAAGCTGCAAATTCCTCTATGCTCAAAGAAGGGAGAATTGACTTGGCTTGTGCAAATTCGGGGTGTTCTTGGTGGTGCATTTGGAAGATTTAAGGTGGAATTGGTTGAATTCCCGGGAAGGATCGACCATACTCTCAATTTAGTTTGCTAAACCTAAACCTTTCCTCTTATGTTAAAGATCTCTACGAAAATGGTAATCTCTCTGCTAATTAACCCCTCAAATACCCCATTGTGCCAATTGATTCCATTATGGCGCTTAGTTAGCCGTCATATCACTTTGTCAACTACGCCCATTCAAAGCCCTATGTGTCCCCTTCACTCTAATAACCATCATTACCCTATGAAGACCTATTTTCAACACCTAATTCCCATTAAGACTTTTACCCTCTTTGGAACTGCCATTAAGGGCGTATTTGGTGGAGTCCCCAAACTTTGATATTTATCTTTGGGGTCTAATTAACTCTTTATGTTTTATGCATACTAGGCGATGGCATCACCAGTTGGAAGGCTTCATTGCAAGTGCTACATGTCTTAGGTGTTAGCTTGTATACACCACCTAGTATTACATGTCACACTACATGTAGGATGTTATGTAGCATAACACCTCGAAAGCACCAAACCATGCAATTCAACACCCACTAGCTTTAGGTGTTAATCTCATCTTAAGCTTACTATTGCTTAAGTATCTTATACAAGGTGCTTGGTGTAACAATGTGCTTATGCAAGGTGCTTGGTGTAACTAATGAAAATAAGTGGATAGCCACCATATCCCATGCATATTATAGAGTGCCACACTTTGATTTGGCGTGTTTATTAAAATGTTAAGTATTTTGAACCAGGTTTAGTGTTTTCAAAACACTCTATAGACACGTCTAAAGATGGGAAGCTTGGTGGATTGATACGTTACCTAACATCTTTGAGGTCATGCGTTCGAAAGCTTTTATTAATTTTTTGAAGGATGGGCTCCTTGAGAGGAAAGGATGAGCGTCTTCTTCTAGAAGTTTTAAGGTAATTAGGCTTCCACTTGCCACTTCAAGCCCGGTCTCACGAAAATAGTTGAGGCAGCTGCGGTTGCATCTTGGGTTTCGACTTCCGGGTCACGGGTAGCCCGCTTAGAGTGTCCGCTTGCCAAATAGTTTGCCAGTGTTTGATACGCCTCACGAGCGGCCAATAAGTTGGGGTGGCGTTCAGTAGGTCTTTGCATGCACTTAGTAGGCATGTGCCTCCCGATATCTCAACTAATTGATCTCGAAGATTGAAAAAGGATGGGGTGAGATGTGTTAACTGTTGGTCTTCGTCCATAAGGCTGTTTGGAAGAGATCGTTATAATTTCCAGATCAATTATAATTTCCAACTTGTAATCACATTCCATCTCATAAAATCCCTTGATTGTTCCAATTATTTGAAGCTATGTCCTAAGAGAGGTTATAATGCATATCTAAATCAATGATGTGACCATGTCTACAAATCGAATCCATGGGTAGACCAGGAGGAAAAGAAGGCTAAGATGAATATGCAAGAAAACCGGGTATTGATTTTTATAATCATGGAAGAATTGTTGGGTTCAAGGTGTTGAAAGTTAATAAAGGAGATAAAGCAATCTAATCTCTAGTTTTTGGTTGTGAGTTTATTCATGTAAGCCGTAATGATAATCAAGTGGAAGACGTTGTTGCCAAACATGTCAGGCAGACATCAATGCCAATATTATCTGTTGAAAACTTTAACCCAGTCTTTTGTGAGCTTCTGGCAAAAGATCACAATCCTGGCTAATTTCTATAAAATTTTCTCTTTATCAAAAAAAAAAAAGGTGTTGAAAATGAATTTCATAGTTGTAATTGGCTTTATTAGAAGCTGTGATGGTGTTATTGATTGATATTCCCCATTTCTCAATTTGACGGGTAGTAGAGATAAGCAGTGCATTGTGAGGAACCAAAGCCAAACATGCAAGTTGGTACTGGAGGTGTTGGAGAAGTCAAAGAGGATAGGGTTGTTATGCATGATAGTGCCGGTGCTTATGCGTGGATCCTCAACTTCCTCAACTCCAAGGGGCTAATGAAGGGTGGGTGGTGTATGCCGTTCATCTGACAAAAGGCCGGTTTGTGATTAATGAAGGTGTGGTGCTTGTAGGGGAGGAGGAGGTGGTTTGTGGTGGTGCTACACACAGGGTTTATTCTGCACTGGATTCAGGTTGCATGCAAAGCTAAGATTCGGGATAATTACACTCATGGTCTCCCCAATGATGTGGTAGTCTTCCCCAATATCTTCATGCGCACCAGTGATGCGTCAGTTGGCGAGAGGATGCTTATGATATTGCAATCTTCGGACCCGGGAGATAATTGATTCTAATGAGATTCTGAGGATGTAGTAGTGCCTATGCCTCCTCCTAGGGAAACTATTCTGTGCCAAGGAGGAGGGATGCACCGAAAGGAGTGGAGCTAACAAGAAGGTTGTTGGAAGTGGTGTGGGGACCTCAAAGGGTTGCACCGGGGAGCTTGACCGATATTCAACCATCCCCTTCCGGATGGTAAAGTAAGTATTCTGTAAATGTTTTTGGCTGAATATTGCATATGTTTCTCATGGATAAGCCGAGTTAATGCTAGTGGTGTTGATTTTGGATTTGATAGTGTTGGTTTTAAAGACAATGATGTTCAATTGAATGTATATGTGGTTAAGGTTATTGTATTATGCTTGGTTGAGTGGGTACATTGTGTTTAATTTTGGTTTTGAGCTTGATATGGTGACTATAGTAAATAGCGGGGGAATTTGAAAGGGGTTATCATGAAGGTTTGAAATTGTTTTATGGGATTAATATTTTATCCGGGCATTCATATGAACTACTCCAAGCAGTAGCATAGGCAACTTTGAAGTTATAGAGATAGAATAACATATTAGTACAGGAATGCTTGAGAGAGCAATGAAAAATCTTACCGTAAATGCGGTGTAGTAGCTGAGAGGAAATTTTGATAGCATACATAGTCCGGGAGTAGGATCTTTTAGAAACCAAATTGAGACTCCCAAGTTATTTATAGCATTCCAATGCAACGGATTACCAAAGAAATTTTGATTATAGGTGTTTAGAAGATTTGCGAAATAGTTTTGGAGAACCTAATACACGAGAACATGCAAGTCGAGAATCTATTCAGAGAAAGCTGGGAATTAGTCTTGAGGGTTTGGGTGTACTTTTTGGCCACACTTTCAACTTGGCGTGTTTATCTAAATGTTGAGTAGTTCAACTTGGTCTAGTATTTTAAACACTAATCATAAAATCTAAAGATGGGCAGCTTGGTGGATTGGTACGTTATCCGAATCCTTCGAGGTCAAGCATTCGAATATGGGCGAAAGATTTTTATTAATTTTTTGGGCCACGCATAAAACCGGCGGTAGGAAGCACACTATGGACACACATATACTAGCGTGTCCAAAGAAGAACACAACACTTTCAACTTGGCGTGTTTATTTAAATGTTGAGTAGTTCAACCGGTCTAGTATTTTCAAAACACTAGTCATAAATATCTAAAGATGGGCATCTTGGTGGATTGGTACGTTAAAATCCTTCGAGGTCATTCGAATATTGGCGAAAGATTTTTATTAATTTTTCAAAAACGAACTTTTAGCCACGCTATAAAACCGGCGTGTCTATAGAACGCACACTATGGACACATATACTAGCGTGTCCAAAGAAGAAATTTTTGGCCACACTTTCAACTTGGCGTGTCATATATCTCTGGCTATGGACACGCATATCTTTGCGTGTCTATAAATCGTACAATATGGACAAGCATATAATGGCGTGTCCAAAGAAGAATGTTTTGGCCACACTTTGAATTTGGCATGACAATCAATCGTACACTATGGACACGCTTATACTGGCGTGTTTAATGAACCAACTTTAAAACCACACCTTAAATGGTGTGACTAACCTTTTAGACACGCCACAACTACCTCATGTGGCCATAGGCGAGTCTATAAACACGCCCAATACCTAAAGTGGCCATAGATCGGTCTATAAACACGCCCAATCAAAAATTTGAAGTTAACGTGACTAAACGGTTGAAATTTTGACACGCTACTAGCCTCGGCGTGGCTAGAAAGCACTTATATGAACACGCCCATTGAACATGGCGTGTCATAGGGTAGAAGTATACCCCTATAGACACGCCAAAACCAAAAAGGCGTGACAGGGAAATTTATATTTTGGCGTGGCTAAAGGCCATTTTCGTACTAGTGATGGTTGTGATCAATTTAAGACACTAATGGAATTCCGCGATTCTTAGAAGCATCACGCCCGCCATGGTTTGAGCAAACATTTCATTGCCCCATGGCCTCATCGTGAGAAAACCGATCGGGTGACGGAAAAGTGGGCCCGCCAACGTGTTAGCGCTTCCTAATCATCCATGGGATGATCTGTCTGGCCCAACCAGTGGCAAGTCGGCGGTTGCAATGTGGTTTTAAGACTGTCCGGACGGTATGCTCGCTTGAGCCTCCCAAGCGGCGCGACTACCCTACTTAGGGTTAACGTTTTTTGATAGCGCCGGGAGGTGCACGGTGGTGTTCGGCCGGTTAGGGCATTAGTGGGCATTTGGTGGTAATCACGGTAGTACCTATTCCTTCCAAGGTTTGGCTAGGCTTGTTAAATCAAGCGACCAACTTGTGTGGCCACGTCGTTTTAAGAGACCGGCATGGGCCAGTCTAGATTTTTCTGAAGGGAATTAAACATGTTCGATTATCTTTAATTAAAAGCGTCAATACGAGGTTCTCTTTGTCGAGAATGATGTAGGTTTGTGTGGGTATTTTTTGCAGATCTCAACACTGGAACTTCTGGAGATTCATGCTACCACTGCCGAGTGAAACACTTAATCGTCATGTCGTGTTAATGATGAGAGTTCGAGTGAGAACATAGCACGGAAAATACTAGGCAAATCGTGCATTAATTGATAATGCTAACAAAAGGTTCAAGTAATATTTGGGATTGTTGTTGCACGCACCATCCTGAGTGAATTTCAAATAAAGTAAAGAGGTTTTACGACTCATCACTTCCTAAACGGATTTACCCTTTGCAAGGTGGTAGCGCATAAAATATTGGTTTTACAATCTTAACCCTGAACTAAAATCCACTATCAACAACTTGTTTCCGAATACAAGCCCTCTGTCTGCTCGAACTCGTGAGTTTTCTCCATCAGATATGGAGTCAACATCCATTCCGTCTTCGATCATCGGGTCTTTTTCGCTCCGATTATTCGATCTCGGGGTTCTTTCACAAACAAGATCTCGATCCTGACCACGATATGTGGTTCTGTCACGAACACGATCTCAACCTGTTTTCCAGTTAGAGTACTACGTCTTGGCCCGAACCTCAATCTTGTGCCTTTAAGCCGCGTCTCATGTCATCGGGATTGCTAGCAGGCTATGACCCACTTGCGCAGTTTGTTTGACTCTTTGCCATAGCTCGATTTGGGAAAACATGATTATCTTTTCTCGATTCCCCTTGGTCGGCGCCAATGTTTGTAAGGTAAAATATTTTCACCTCCAAACACGAATCTGATGATGACGTTGATATAAATCGAACTGCTGCTTTTCTGTCCACGTGATCAGTGTTGGGGGGTACCTGCAAAAAACCCTTCGATGCTTAAGTTAGCTAGAGTTTTTCACATGGGTTTGTGTCGAGAAGATTGCTTACCTCCTAGGGTTGTGAACCCATGTATTTATATGTTGCAAATCAGGATCTTACCCTCATTTCGAGGTAAGCATGAATTGCATTAACTGTCCCCTGCATGCCTCCTGGCATAAATTGTACGTGTGGCCAGCCCTTGCATGCCTCCCAAAGATAAACCGCATTGACTGCCCTTGCATGCCTCTAGCATAAAGCACCGATCGTTGGCCTTGCATGCCTCTGGCATATTTCAATACATTCTCTGCATGACTTGGCCAGCAACCCTTCTAAATGTTTCCAGAAACTCCTCTAGGGTTATGGAATTAACCAATCAAAATGGTGCAAATGGTTGGCCCAAAAAAAATGAGTGTAAATGCCAAGCCCAAGAGGAATAGTTTACTTAAGCCCACAGTGGGGCACAAAAATCCGTAAGGCTAACAACATAGGGCAGAAAAATCCAGTGAGCTATTGGCTTGGCTCGGCTAGTGGCTCAGCTGACTGAGCCAACTTGGTTTGGCTTGGCGGGGTGTAAATATCCGACAGAAAAAAGACAATGAGGTGTGCAAATCCGGGGCTATATAAGTGCACTGAATCGCGACGTACTGTAACAATGCAAACTGGCCGGCCGACAATGGCCGCCGGGGTAAGCCGGCGGCAATGTCGCCGGAATGGTTCCAATTGTCGCTGAGAAAGAAAGGCGGTGTAGGGAAGGTCTGGGGTGCCCGGCTAAGGCCGCAGGGGTAGGCCGCCGGCAATGTCGTCGGACCGGGTTCGATAAATCGCCGAGAAGAAACCGGTGCCCGGAGGTAGGAAGTTGGCGTCATGCTTGTCACTAGGCGCATTATCATTGATGACGTGCACTGAGCCAGCGTCATGCTTTCCTCTGACGGCATAACTAACGGCTTTTAACGACGTTATCTCTCGGGAGATCCAGTTCGGCTCTCTTTGTAACGGCGTCATAACGGCTTTGACGGCGTTAGCTTTGCTGACTTGTTTGATGATGTGGCCAACCAGGATGACGTGACAAGCTGACGTGGCACATTTTTGTGGTGCCTTGGTATTGCCGTGGAACGCTTAGATGCTACGTGGCAGCTGACATGGCAATGATGACGTGGGCCCTCCTTACCTTGACTTGGATATTTGTTCATGGGCTTCTATGGATAGTGCTTGTGTTGCCTAGTGAGCCATACTTGACTAGTAAGAGGAGCATATTAGGCCTAAGCAAGCCCATTTCTAGTGTAAAATATTAGGTACAAACAACCACCCTCCTTTGGAAACATTTATGATTGGCTCAAACTGCCAACCACTGAGTTGACGTTGAGTTTTTACAACGATTCTGTTAGGAGTTAGGACAGATAGTCATGATTATTAGGTTGTTGCTCATGGACTGATGGTATTGTGTGAGCAATTGGCAACTAGGTAATCTCACCAGGCAAAACCAACTGCCGTGTCTCCCTTTTCTCCTCTAAGCCTTTGAACAACTGCTCACGAAACTTCCCCTCCATGTCTCGAGAGTCGTCTATGAAGGACATTCATCACCAACCTCGTGCATCTCTTTGGAAACAACAACTATGGCAGATACGCTAGAAATCAAGTTATTGCGATCTGAAAGCACTTTCGTCGTTGCTAGATGTCCATACTCTTCCACAATTTCTTTATAATATTCTTTGAACTCCGGAGCTACAGGAAAATTATAAACTGGCACAAAATGAGCATAAGTAGCCGCAACAGCAGACACATTCCCTTTGAAATCAAACCAAGTTGCTTGGCCGACTAAAGAGTTAGGACTGCCGATGGCAAGAGGTAACGCAGTATCGGGATATTTCGAGTCAGAGCCACCTTGCCCACTCGGATATCTCCTTTTCTTTGAACTGACTTGCTCACCTAAATGCTCTGAATGCCCCATCATATCCTACAAGCCAGACGAATATTTCAATAACCACTCAAAATTAAAAATCTAGTTGAAAAACGAAAAGTGAAACATTTTACCTGAGAACCAACACCGGAGAAGGAATTCTGGGGGCTGACTGCTCCGCTAACTAGATAATCAAATACAAAAACATGAGAGAAACTCAATGCAAAGAAATAAATTTTGAACAAATAGGAAAAGTGTATTTATGAGACTTCAAGAGAAGTCTGATGTGGACAACATGCCGAAAAAAATTATAGCTACTTTACGATAATCACGTGCGGATCCGAACAAAAAGTTTACATCACCATATTATTCTTTGTTACCTCTTTGATTATCAGATGATGATGTTGACTCTCCTCTATTCCGAATCACCACTCGAGTACGCCTTGGTGGCTTCACAAAGAAAAGCAACTCCATATCAAACACAACTAAACAACGGAGTACCGATAACACCATAGAAATCCTAAACAATAACAACAAACTCACCATGCCAACAACAGTAGAAGCTTTTTCTCTGCCTTTTCAAGCTGATTCCATGACATTTTTTCCCCTCGACCCAGGCTTTATCCCATGCGTAGTAGCCACTTCGGGTGCGAGCTTAATCCGTCCTCTGGCGTATAAGGTACGAGGACTAGTCACGCCCATGGGATCGGAGACATCATACACAAAGTCAATTATACGTGTTAACTAATCATACCAATTTGTACACCAAGCCTGCGAAAAAATATGAGGCTTCTTCGCCGAAGGAACTGATAGATGAAATGGAAGATCCCGATAATATCTAGGCTCATCGGGCTTAAAAACAAATCGGCGATAACACTCCTTTATCAGATCAATACTCTCCGGGAACAGTGGAGTTTGGATGTCACCTAATCCTTGATCATAACCCAACTGCCTGGCAACTCTATCCACATTGTAACCAATAGCACAAAACATACCTTCATAATACCCAGGGATAAAACCCGGAGTCGTCATCGCCAAAAAATCCCACTCATCATCATCAAGAGTTGAACTTTCCGAGTCTAACACGTCATCGAGGAACACGAAGCTGGGACCAAGAAATAACGCTCCTCTGGGACTATCGTCTTACGGGCGTGCTCGGAACGACTTCAAATTATCCACTATACACATAAGTTCATTACTTGCCTTTTTGATATGCTTATTCTCATACAAGGTGGTACGGGGATGACGAACGGGTGCAAGGGGAAGCCGACCTGAAGTACTAACAACAACACTATCTCTCCTAACAACTAAGTCATGAATGTCCGACCTACTAGCAGGGAACCGCTCCCAGAACCACATTTGTATGAAACTGGTAGGAACGTAACTCTCAACTACGTGTTGATGACTATTGACGATCTCAACATCCGACACAAGTGTATCCAAATAACGGTACACTCCACCTAAAAACATAGGAGCCAACGGATAAGTAATACCCCTTGACATTTTAACAACCATCCGAAGAATGTCATCCCGGATAGTGTCCTTTAGTAAGCAATCGAGAAGATCATGAACTAACTAATATGCCAAGAATGCAACAAGCTCTGCATCATCACTATGCCCATGAGATGGAGGTTCATACGATTTCACAACGGATGAAAGTTCTTTCTTGCTAGTTGCTTCAGTAACACGAGGGGCCCAATAACTCATCCAACCCAAAAGAGAGGCACGCTTATCCTCCTTAACTGAACCCGCGGCAGTGTCTGTACTCACTTTACGGGCTATAGCCTTTCGAACTTCTACCAACACTTTATACAACTCTGAATCCGCATTAGTCATGGCACCATCGGGGTCGGTCTCTTCGAAACTATGAGAACTATGAATGGGTAACCCTGTGAGGGCAATAACGTCCTCCAATGTTGGGGAAGCCTCCCCCAGGCAAAGACCAAAGTATGCAAACCAGTAATCCACCGAAGACAAACTGAAGAAAGGGCCTTGTTAGCCCGATAAATACTCATATGAGCAGACAGTTCTAATGCATTTTCAATGTTAAGTTCTCGAATGCGTCGTAAGTGTTGTGGCTTCGACAAGATGTAATGCTTCCACGAAGACCGTCCATGACTCACAAGAGTGGTCGAAACAAACTCTATAGGAGGATCTCGATAATCCCCACGCTCAATACATAACCGTGGAAAATTCTCGAGGGGAAGTAATTTAGGGGGGGTAACCTTGGGGGCTAACAACATCGAACTTCTATCTATTGTGTGATATCCGATAGCACGTAGTTTAGGGATGAACTTGTCTTGGAAAACATACCCAGAATTAAGACTATCACCCGATTCCACATCAAATAAACGAGATCTCCTCATGGCTGCAGAATCCTCCGTGGATATCGATTTACCAGCACCATACATCTGTGGTTCCATCTTAAAGCCGAAACCAATTGAAGCGCCGAAGACGGTAAAAGAGGAAAGAAGAGAAGAAGAAGAAGAGAGAGAGAACGAAAATTACTGAAAAGGAAAATAAAGAAAAGAAAGTAAGGGAAAAAGATTTTATACGAGAAGATACTGGAAAGACGAAGAGTCGAGACGCTTGAGGAGAAGACACGCGTGTCAGTCAATCAGTGGAAAGATAAGCGGCAAGAGAAAGAGCACGCCTTATGGCTAATAACTGTTGGTTAAGGCCTGAGAGACAAAAGGATGTGGCAAGGACCTAATACTGCTATTCCAAAAGAGTTAAGGAGGAAGAAAGAATAAAACCAGAAGAGAAAAGGGGGCTCCAGCCAACAGTCAAATTCGAAGTCGCGACCAAAAGGGGGCTTCAAGAGGAAAAGAGGACGCATCGAATCAACAATTCCAAAGATGCACTCTAACACAAGCTATGATTGATAACCAAGCCTGCAAGTCTTGATAAAACAGTCAGGGGGCTAATGTAAGCACATGGATTTGGCTAAAGCCGAGAGCACCAGAATGGGGGCTTCGGGTGATGACTAACCGAAACCACCATTGACGATAGCGTGGCAAGTCGAAGTCACCAGCAACGATGATATAGCACGGACGGGCTGCCCTCAAGAGATAACCAGTGATTGCCTAAGTAACCCCAGCTGTAATAGTACACGTGTACGGCTAATGACAGAAGACTTACTAGAAAAGGTGTTATGGTACACGTGTACAATATTTCCATATCATGCTTTGCCTATAAAAGGAGAACAATCCTCTAGAGAGAGACGGAGCTTTTCAGAGAATTGTAATGTGTATTGGGATTAGTCTCCTCATAACCTTATAATAATAATAATAGGGTGTTTACGGGTACTCACTATACTACAATAACATCGGCTCCCTTATGCATACGGAAAATCATTTTAATAGTGTTAAACACTTTTAGGCCGGGTTTAATAGTACTTAAGACATTCTAGAATGAAATTCTTATTTTCCTTGGTAGCTCCCAGTTGGATTAAAATAAGCCACACTGTCAACACTCAGTGTTGCCACTGACACTGTATTTAACAAAGAAAAACCAACACATGGTGGGTACACAAACGAAGATTCGATACTATCAAAGTACACCACTCAATACAAAATTCCAAACCACCATTTATTCCCTGGCTGCTAGTCAAAAAACCCACAGTAATTTGAAACTTCCCACTTCCTAAATACTTGGTTCTCTCCCTCTAATCCCAAAACCACTGCACCCCTGGTTTCTTACTTGCTTCAAATTCCTCCAAATGCCCCTCACCTGACCAACATTAACTACTAAATGACAAGCCTAATTTGGTCATATTACAAATCTACTGTGGTATAAAATTATCCCAAAGCATGTTGATTCTCCATTACCACTCTAATTAGCAGCAGCCTTGAGAAGTATTAGTAATTTAGTAGTCTTAAATCATGCAATCCACACTCATCACTCCCTTTTCACAAAACATAGCCTCATTACCAATTCAGGGCCGGAATCCAACACAAAATATCAAATTCCGGCGAAATGCAATCTCTGCCGTCGCAGTTTCAGCACCATCCCGGAGGCCACCACCGGTTACTCATTCAATGCCACCAGAAAAAGTGGAAGTGTTCAAATCACTAGAAGGATGGGCAAAAACATCAATCTTACCATTTCTGAAGCCGGTGGAGCAATGTTGGCAACCTTCTGATTTCTTACCTGACCCGACGGACCGGACGGATGCATTTTTCGACGAAGTACGGGCGTTACGTGCACGGACGGACGAATTGCCTGATGATTACTTTGTGGTGTTGGTCGGAGATATGATTACGGAAGATGCATTGCCGACGTATCAGACGATGATTAATACACTTGATGGGGTTAAAGATGAGACTGGTGCAAGTGCGGGACCATGGGCTGTGTGGACTAGAGCTTGGACTGCTGAAGAAAATCGGCATGGTGATTTGCTGAAAACGTATCTGTATTTGTCAGGCCGAGTCGATATGCATAAGATTGAACGTACGGTACAGTACCTCATCGGCGCCGGCATGGTGAGTTTCCGATATGTGCAAAAATGACTGATTTTTTTTTTTCTCAATTGGTGCCAAAATATAATGCTTGCGATTCCAATTTGAAAATTGTGTGAAATGCAGGATCCAGGGACGGAAAACAATCCATATTTGGGATATGTCTACACATCATTTCAGGAGCGTGCAACATTCATATCACATGGCAACACTGCGCGTATGGCGAAAGAAGGAGGCGATCAAATCCTTGCGCGCATATGCGGTACAATTGCAGCTGACGAAAAACGACATGAGAATGCGTACTCAAAAATCGTCGAAAAGCTATTAGAGCTTGATCCAAACGGAGCAATGTTAGCCATAGCTGATATGATGAGAAAAAAGATCACAATGCCGGCACATTTGATGTACGATGGCCAAGATCCTAAACTCTTCGAACATTTCGCAGCTGTAGCTCAGCGACTCGGTGTGTACACAGCACAGGATTATGCCGATATACTGGAGTTTCTAGTGGGGAGGTGGAAATTAGAGAAAATTGAAGGCGGGTTGAGCAGTGACGGAAGAGAAGCGCAGGATTTTGTTTGCGGATTGGCACCTAGGATTCGGAAATTGCAGGAGCGAGCTGATGAGAGAGCAAAATCAATGAAGAAGGCTGGTCATCATTGTGCAAAGTTTAGCTGGGTTTTTAACAAAGAAATTGCGCTGTTGTAGAAGAATGTGGTAGGATTTTGTTTAGTCCGTAATATGTTTGATATGTCCTTCTTGTAAGACCCTTTTCTGCAGTAGTTAATAAAAACAGCCTTTCTAAAGGTCTTTATATAGATGGGTGCCCCAAGAGGGAAACGCCATGTGTACTAGTATGCCGATACAAACAAAGAAAGTGAAGACTGTAGTAGTTGGAGACGAGGCGTTTCCTGAGTTAATTTTCCCATCTTGCTGCCCCCATTGTTAGGTTTTTCCAGGTCTCTCTTTCACTCTCTCTTCAGGTTTGTATTTTTCTGAGCATTCTAAAGAGGAATTACTCTACATTTGAATTTAGGGGTTTTATTAGTGTATTTTTCTAAATTTCATTTGGGAATTTTAAGGGTTTTATGCTTTCAGTTTGATGTTTTCTATGAAGGTCTCAAAACTGGTAAAAAAAAAAAAAGATGAAGGTTAGAAATTGTTGTTCAAATATGGCAAGTGGGGTATGGTGGGTGTGAAATTATGGAGAAAGTATTCTATGTTTTCTGTCTAGTTTGCATTTTATGAGTGATCACATTGAGTCTTAGAATTTGGTTTATTTTTACTAATTAATCTTCTCTTAATCTCAATTTGAGTACTGTATACTAGTAATTACTTGATCTAGATAGTCAAATTACTTGGCTTCTCTTGGTTATGGTTGGTAGCTGTTGTGAAACCCTTGAAAGTTACATAAGAATTTTTTTCATAAGTTATTATCATTATAGTTACTGCATTCAACAGAAATCACATAACTGGAGAAGTTCTCGAAAAGGGGTGAAATGAGCATATAGAGTTTAGGTTGGATGTCACATTTACTTGGTAAGTAACATGGGTTTGGATTTTATGTTTAGAGGATTCTATACAAGCTCTGCAGACTGCATTTTCTAGCTAAGTTACGCCATTTTAGGGCTTTTTACCGTTATTACAGATTAGTCTGTTTCTTTGTAGACCTGAATTTGTTTGGTGAATGTTAGTTGATCTAGACTCTCAACTACTTGGCGCCTTTCTTGGTTATACCTTCATAGCAGCTACAAGACCCTTGCAGTTTTCAAAAAAATAAGCTATCGCATTGCTTTATTCCCTTTGTATGTACTGCACCAACATGAATCATGTTACTGTTTCTTCCTGCCTTGAATGACTGGGATATGATTTTGGGGAAAATGTATCTAATTGTAGGTAAGAGCTCCTTTAAGCATATGAAGCAAACCACATGTGCACTTAGTAGATCGACTATGAAAATGCATATATCGTACCAGAATTATACAACACTGCTTCTTGAAAGATGATGCCCATTTTGTATTCCCCAAACAATGAACACCTTCAGTTATGTCTTGTTTTCTTTACAAAATGCTGAAATGACATTGAACATTGTAGATATGCTGCAAGTATAGAGTGTTGAATCCATTATTTCAGAAACTTTGCAATCTTCTCTTAACAATCTAGGTGGACACCATTGTCCCGTAGAATCCTCTTGGATCACAGGAACCTACAGTACATGACTCGATTGGTTTTTAGTGAAGCACCTAACTGCTTTTTCTTTTCTTTTCTCTTTTTCTTTTGGCAGGTAAACAGTCATGTATCTCAAGGCGGAATTGTCGTGGAACGTAGTGGTGCCTGCCGAGCAGGTGTATGGTGAACGGCCACTTCTCCAAAGATCTATAATGTTGCAATTGTTGGAGGACTTCTCAAACCGCAAAGGTAACTCGGACTACGGGTATTTTTTGGCTCCTACTGTCTTGGAACGCATAGGGGACGGAAAGATCAGGCAGGATTCAGGCGACGTTCTCTTCCCTGTTGTTTTCAACTGCATCACCTTCAAACCCTTCAAGGGAGAGATCCTGTGTGGCGTGGTAAACAGGGTCGTGAAATATGGGGTTTTCCTAAGCTGTGGTCCCATTCCACAGGTTTTTATTTCAGTTAGAAAGATGGGAGATTACCATCACTTTCATGGAGAGAAGCAAGTTTTCCAGAATGACAGGGACTCCAAGATAGAGATGGATGTGCAAGTTCGTTTCAAGGTCCTTGGTGGGAAGTGGATTGAAACGGAAAGTCAATATCATGTCTTGGGAACCTTGGAAGGTGATTATCTGGGACCTATTTTCAGGGGTGAAAGCAAATTTTGAAGGTGCTCACATTCTCCCTCCCTGATAGATATGTGTGAATTTTTCTTTTTCCTTTTGTGCGTGGTAGGGCGGGTAAATGAACAGCACTAACAGCTTTATCACCAGCATGGACGGACGGATAAATGGATTAGGTTTTTATGTAAATGGGGTAGAAAAACATACAATTAGGATTCTCAGGAAGTATCATGGTAGATGTTATAACAATGTCAGACACATTTTATATTTTGGAATGCAATATGTCTGTCCAGTAATTACTTGTTGAAATTGATTAGAAGTATGCCTGCTTTTCTATAGGAACAGAGTTTAGGATCTTCGAGTTGAATTCGAAGGAAGAGGCTAAAGGGTGTCACTGGATACCCTGGATGGCTTCAATGCACACTTAGTTGTCATTTTATTTTCTTTCTTTGGTTGACAAGGATTAAGATTAAAATGGAGATGAGAATCGGCCGAGTACAGAAAATTGACCTTACAGTTTCACTTGAATAAGAACAAGTAGAAGAGTTCATCTAGTCCTAGTCCTACTCCTACTGCTTCTTTCCCAGTACTAGTGACTTTGCGATGGCATCGTTCATACCATCAGCGTAGGGTCCTGCCCCTGCAAATCTGTGGTACTGAGTCTACAGAAGCTTTCTGCAATATAGCGTTGCAGAAGAAATTGGACAAGTAAATCTTGATCTCCATGCCATAGGTGGAATGTAGCTTCATTGTTACTGAAGGGGTTCTCAAGATTCCATAGTATCATGTACTGCCCAGCAATTTGAAATTGTTCAATGCCTTCAGACATGGATTGACCAAAAATTGAACCATGTTGTTAAATTCAGCTGAGTTGATTGCCAGTTCTAGCAAAATACTAGTGTACTGGGAATGACTTTTGGTTGCGGTAACCAGTTTTGTGTAACATTCCTCAGATTAGAACTTTGTTCCTTTTGAGGTTGGGTATATACTATATGGTTCTGGAACTAGCCAAATTCAACTCCGGCAATGATAAAGGGCCGAATTAACAGAAAGAAAACCAGAGATGGTTAATGGAAGTATATCAAATATCAGTTCTCTTTATTTATAAAACAAGAAAGAAAATTCAGCAAGTGGTTTATTTATAAAACAAGAAAGAAAATTCAGCAAGTGGTGGAATTCTTTTACTTCTAAACAAACAACAAAGAACCTAACTTGATCTGTAAAACCAAATAACTTTATTCAAAATAGAGCACATTACATTTCTAATCCTATTTCCCAGGCCAGGCGCGAAATTTTAACAACTCTTCAAATCACAACACAAACTTTATTAATCTCTACTTTCAGAATGCAGAACCAGTGATATGCCAAGCCATAAAAAGGGTGATTGTGGATCACTACATGCGAATAAGGCACCTGAGACCTTCTCCTTTCAGCATGAGATCGAAAGCTTTGTTAATGTCGGCAAAGGGAACTTCATGGGTAATGAACTTCTCTAGTTCAAGTTCCTGCAGAAACAATGGATTCATAATCAAATTGAAGTCAGGATTATATAGAGTAACAACGGGGCTAAAACATTTGTGTTGTATCATTGGTGGCGAAAATTAAGCTTATTTTTACCTTGTTCATGTACATTTCCACAACTGAAGGAAGATCTGACCGTGGCTTGTAGTTTCCGAAGAAGGTACCTTTGAGAGTTCTCTCATTCAATAGTTTCATTGGGTGAGTTTTGAATGCATCGTCCTTGTTTGGCACACCGACAAGTACTGCAACACCCCAGCCCTGTCCACCACACAACAAGTATTTAAGTTAAACAATTTCGTGAACATTGCGAGTTGATGTTTCATCAAGATGTACAACATTCAGAACATACACATGAACAATACCCAAATAAACCAGCAAAAAGACAATTTTGAGAAACACATACATCATGAACGCATTCGAATGCAGAGATCATGGCTTGGATACTCCCTGTACACTCAATGCTGCGGTCTACCCCTCCATCAGTCATCTCAGCAATCACCTATTCATCAAACTGAGAACAATCAGATACTAATGCCAACGAAACAAAAGGCCTAGCTGGTTTTGTAAGTTCTATGAGTTATGGAGAGCAAACCTCTTGAACTGGTTTGCTGTGGTCCTTTGGATTAACGAACTCCGTACACCCAAATTTCTTTGCTGATAAAGGTAAAATTGCAGTTTAGTTCATGCATATATGCCATTAAAATTGCAAGACAAGAACTTTATAACATTAATAAACTGAAAAACTAAATTTGCTTGTTTCACCTTCACTGAATCTACTAGCATTCAGATCTACTCCAATAATCCTCGAAGCCCCGGATATTCTAGCCCCTTCACAAGCCTAATCAAGTACATACTCTATTAGGTGCAGTGTATAACGAATATAGATCAAACCAATTACACAGGATATTTCTAATTTAAGAATTTCCAACATAACCACAATCAAAATGAGTAAATTGCTTACACCAAGGCCAACAGCGCCCAAACCGAATACAGCAACGGTCGAACCTTTTTTAGGCTTTGCCACATTCAGAGCAGCACCAAGACCTGAAAAACACAAATACACCAAAAATTCAATCACCACCGGTGAAATCTAAACCAGTGATGCAAAATGAAAAAAAAAATAAACCATGGATTCAAATCCTAACCTGTAGAGACCCCACAGCTAAGAATACAAACTTTGTCCAGAGGAGCTTTAGGATTGATTTTAGCAACACATCCAACATGACAGACCGTGTATTCGCTAAAAGTAGAGCAACCGACGAAATTGTAAATCGGTTTGCCATTGATTGAAAACCTTGATTTTCCATCATTGAGCATTACACCTCTGTCAGTGTTGATTCTAAGCAGATCACACATATTGCTTTCTTCTGATTTACAGTGCCGACATTCCTTACATTCTCCGGTGAACACCGGAAGGACATGATCTCCTGGTTGCATATCTGTCACTCCTTTACCAACACTTTCAACAATCCTAAAATACACACAACACCAAATTTCAAACTCAATCAGAATCACAAACCATAAACCCCAAATGTGTGCTAGAAAACTTTAAGATTGTGGATTTTACATACCCTCCTGCTTCATGACCGAAAATCCGAGGAAAAACTGGTGTTTGCCCCTGCAATAGTTTTTGGCCAGTAAATTAGAATGTAAGTGATGGGTATTGAGTGAAATTGTAATCTTTCTAAAATTGATGAAATTTTAGTACCTTGGCTTCCCAGAAGTAGACATCAGTGTGACAGAGTGAAGTGAAAAGGATCTTAATACGAACTTCCATATCTTGTGGCGGTGCAACTTCAACTTCTTCAATTACTAGTGGTTTCCCTGCTTCCCATGCAACAGCAGCTACAAAAATAAAACCCAGACTCCATTAATCGTCAAGCAATTCAAACAATTCAAATCACTCAAATTTTGCCTAAAATCATCAGGAAAAACTGAGTAGCATTTAAAATAGAGTTTACCTTTGCATTTGATGACTTGACCAGTTGTGTTTGCCATTTGTTTTTTGATTTTTGATGATGTCTTGATTTGTTTTGTTTATGATTTGATTAAACTTTCCTGTTATGGATGGAAATGTTGATCCTATTGTTCTCATATTTATACTTAGCTAATGAATATTAGGATTAAGCGAAAGTAATCAAAACCAGACACTGTTTAGTAAAGCCGCCTTGAAATGGTTGTTTCTGGTATCCACTTTTGGTTTGTCTCTCTCTTTGTATTTGACACTTGTCCTGGCTGTTTCTGGATCGGGTAAGAAAACGGCGTACATTTGGGTCGGCAACAATGGTTTGGATCCCGTTTCTTTGGGATCTATCGTTCAGCCGGTTATCTCACGTGTTTAGAATCACAGTTAAAAACTTGACTTTTATAACTGAAAGCAACAGGGTTTGATTTTTTTTTTCTTAATAAATCAGTACGATATGGGGCTGAATCACAATGGATCGTGGTAGGAAGGCAACTCTGCCACTTCTAATATCACCTTACAATTTAGAGTTAAAATCTACTTACGTGGAAATATAAGATAAAATTTTAAATAAAATAGAAGTCTATTAAGAGATTTTATCCGGCAATACTACTGCTTTCAAATGTTTATATCAGAGCAAGCACTATGAGAGTTACTTTCTATACTACTTTTGTAAATAACAGAAAAATATTACTATAGCAGCTAAAAATCAGGAAAATGTAACCCTCTACGAGATTCTATAACTTTGAGGAAGTTTGCATAAAATTGGAGAGTTTATAGGGTGTTTTGAATCAAGTGGAAGATAATTCTTCGGATGCAGAAATAATTCGCTTAACAAAAAATTAATATGTTTGCTTTAAAAAGTTATCTAAAATTACGTTTTTAAGCTAGTAAGTACTCACTCTTAAAAATCCAGAGATTTTGATATTGTTTAAAAAGGAAAAAAATTTAAAAATAGGATGTAAACGGTTTAAATACTCCCAAATCTTTTCTTTTTTTAATTTATACGAGAAGATTGAAATCTCTTCATTTTTAAGTTAAATGGGATTTGGTTTTCATAAATTTTATTTTTTTTCCGTTTTTATACTAATTTTCTTATTCTCACTACAGGTTTTAAAAATACAACATAATGGCCCATTTACGTTAAAAAGTTATCTAAAATTATGTTTTTAAGCTACTAAGGACTAACTCTTAAAAATCCAGAGATAATATCTTATCCATCCGGGAGACGTGGACTGCAAAATATCTTTTTTGAACTCGCACTTTAAAAAAGGTGAAACTATTTAGAGTCAGGGCCAACACTTTGGCGTACGGAAGCACTCATGTTCTAGCATCTTCTTCACCGTCTCCTAATGTCGACTCTCACCAGTCCTATATCCAAAAATAGTAAATACTAGATATTGTACAATTGATGGGACGGTGGTTTCAAAACCATTTGGGAAAGCAGTGGTTTTACAAAACCATCAAAAAATGCCTACGAAACTAAAATAGTCATAGAAAGCTTAAAGTAATCCAAAACAGGAGCTAAAACCACCACATAAACCATTATTATTATAATCATTATTAATATTAATAATTTACTTAATTATACGAGTGGGAGTATTTACAATTAACTTAGTGCTGAGCTATTTAATTAAGAAAGTCAGACAGCCAATGAGACTGTGAAACCGGGGGTGGTTGTCCTCGCGGTCAATGCCCAGAGTTTAATCGAGCGTTTTCTGCTTCTCCCGGAGCAGGAGTCGGGAGCAGAAATCCGAAACAAAACTATTTTGATTTACAAAAGATCATAATTTTTAGATTTTTACATCTAGAAGTGGTTTTGGTTTTCTCTACACAAACTAACTTTTTTTTTTTTGATTTTTGGGATAAAAAAACTACTTTTGAATGCACATCCAAACGTGCTATAAGATCAAAATCTAGTAAAATTTGTCATGTCCACCAAGATTTGTCATGCACCCCAAATTTTGGATAGGCACCCTCCCCTGCCATAACTAAAACTAATAACACCTTGGGGGATGATTTCTTTCTTGGGAAACCACTTTTAATTGATTATTTTTTTTATAAGAAAAGAGCTCCATTACAAGATACCCCTTTTGGTGCAGTTTTTCGTTTACTATCCATGTAGAAAACATAAAATTATCCTCGCCACGTGTAAGGCTACTTGAAAAAGTATGAGAATCGTTTCTATCCATGAACAATACTCTTCGAAAGATATTATTACCAATATTGAAGATAATGTATTTAATAGGGTGACAGAGAGGTCAAATCATCAGTCAGAAGATCAAACGGAACTATTGGCGAGGTCAAATATGACGAAGTAACAACGACAGAGTAATTCATATTTAGCGAAGATGAAGTTCAATCCAACAAAGATGACAAGACAACGAGGAAACATTGCGAGAGAAGTCGAGTCTTCGGCGAAGATAAATTATTGCGCAAGAAAATGAGACAAACATCCTAATGTATCGCCGAAGAAGATAACTTTATTAGCTGAAGTATTAGTAATGTCACTAAATTTGAGTATGTGCGAAATAAATAATGAGTTGTACTCCACTACACTAAACGTCTATATAAAGAACAACAAGGTAATGTAGAAAGGGTTGAGTAATTTATATTCTAAGAGATATATTCGGAGAGGTGATCTTGTGAATTCTAAGTTAGGATTTGGGTTGTTCATGTCTTGATTCCATCTCACGTTCAACAAAATTGTTGAGCGCTTGGTGGAATTCGATGATAAAATGACGATTTTGAGACAAAATCTTGACCGCTAGACTAAGCTTAATCATGTAGGAGTATTTGTAAATAGCGTCAGATTCTCATTACCTGCTATAATTATAAGAAATGAACTGTTTGCTTACCTAATGTATGACCCTTTTTTCTATTGTATGTTTCTTACATCCCTTATGTAGAGTGTGCTTTCTTTTGGTTTTTTCGTGCTCATTTTCCATATGGTTTAGGGCGAGGCATATGGCGCGGTGCTTGGAGTAGACTCCCAAGCCGCAACATATAACTATAATGTCACATGACACAAGTAATCAAAATTATAAAAATACCATATAAAAAATAATTTATAAAACAACCGATTAGCTTCTTAATAGTGATTCATAATAGAATTTTAACACTTTAGTACCTAAAATTCCTAACTTAAATAAGTATTAGTTCTGGAAAGAAAGAAAAAAAATAAAAAAAAAAGTAATGAAGTGATATGTCAGACTGGAGCAATCAAAATGTACCATCCTCAATTTCACTGGCCAGGAAATCCTCTTCAACCCCACAACTACTAGAACTAATTCCATCATTGGTGTCACCATCATCATCAGTTGTATGGACAACATTAACATTAACATCATCCGTTTCAAAGTCATCCCCCTACATGAGAATCCGAGTTAAGTTTAATTGAACTCTTCACATACTTATGGGATAATGTTATATAGGACAGTGATTGCATTAAAAAAATGCCGAACTGACTACGAAGCTTCAAAATTGTAGCCTTCTCATTCTTTGGATCATATAATACCACAGTTGATGTACTAAAATAGTAGTAACGAACCTCAAGTAGAATCTCACCACTTTTTAAACACTCAATCCTCCTCAAGTACACAAATGATTCAGTCTGGAGTAATGTCAGTTCCGAAAGAATGCAAAGACCAACTATAAAGAATGCAAAGACACCGACCCAAAATTTGTAAGTTGTATTAGCTAAAGCTATTGGTCTAAATTCAGCTGGAGTGACTGGGTTTAAAGTTTTAGGGACAAGAGAAATGAATGAGGCATTCATCTCCTTAGATATAAAACATGTTTCAAAAAAATGCTTGGATCATTTTTGTTAAGTCAGGGCCTATGATTTCCCAATTATGTTGAAAGAATATTGGTGGGAATCCATCTGTCCTCGGACTTTTGCCAGGCTCCATAGAGAAAAGAGTTTGTCTTATTTCATCCAAAGAGGGGATAGTGAAAAGCATATCTGAAAAAGCGGGGGTATAACAACCACACCCAATATTTCGTTTAGGCAATCTGTATGGACAAACTCCAATATAATTCCAAGAGAATCAACTAGACAATCAGACTCAATCAATGGAAATATATCTAAGAGTTGTATCTCTGTTTCTCATGTAATCATCAAATCAAATAGATATAATCCGTGAGCCTGATTATTATGAGAAATAACTTGAACGGTACCAAAGACTAATGTTCAAGTGTCAATCAATTTATATCAACAACCAAATGTTGGATTATCTAATTGATTGAACTATGCACAACCTGTGATATTTCAATTATATAAACAAATATAATGCGAAAAAGAAATAACACAAACACCAAAAAAAAAAATTTATCGAGGAAACCACAAATGCAGAAAAACCCCGGGACCTAGTCCAGATTTGAACACCACAATGTATTAAGCCGCTACAGACACTAGCCTACTGCAAGTTAACTTCGGACTGGAATGTAGTTGAGCCCTAACCAATCTCACACTGGTCAAGGTACATTCGCGTTCCTTACGCCTATGAATCCCAGCAGGACTCTACGCACTTGATTCCCTTAGCTGATCTCACCCACAACTAAGAGTTGCTACGACCCAAAGTCGAAGACTTGATAAACAAATATGTATCACACAGAAAAGTCTATTGAATAGATAAATCTGTCTCCCACAGAAATAGCTATGAGTTTTGTTCCGTCTTTTGATAAATCAAGGTGAACAGGAACTAGTTGATACACCGGACTTATATTCTCGAAGAACAACCTAGTAATATCAATCACCTCACAATAAACTTAATCGTATGGTAGTGAAACAAGATATTGTGGAATCACAAACGATGAGACGAAGATGTTTGTGACTAATTTTTATCTTGCCTATCGGAGATTAAATCTCGAGAAAATATTAGAGAAGATAATACTCAATACGATAGAATAAAGCAAGATCAGAACACACAACTACAGAGAAAATAGTTGGGACTGGATTCACAATCCCATTGAATTCTTTAAGTCGTTAACCTATAATGGTTTTAGGAAAAACCTAGGTTAAAGGGAAATCGACTCTAGTCGTAACTAGTATCACACAGGAGGTGTAGGGATTAGGTTTCCCATTGCTAGAGTTCTCCCTTATATAGTCTTCAAATCAGGGTTTGCAATCAATGTTACCTTGGTAAAAAAGCATTCAATATTCGCCGTTAGATGAAAATCTGATTAGACTCAAGCTAATATCTTTCAACCGTTAGGTCGAACTTAGCTTGTTACACACAAATGAAAAGTGACTTCACTTCTATAAGAGTAACCGTACCTAAACGTGTACACCTTGATGGCTCAACAATAGTTAACCGAAGTTAGCCATATGAACACTTTCATATCAACCTTGTTCATCTTAACACAACTAATTCAAATGACTCAAATGAAACTAGTTATAGAGTTGTTCAATTGTTTATATTCTCGTAAAAGTATACAAGACATAATTGAAGAAAAATCGATTTTGATTCACTCGAATCAGTTCATGAACATTATAGCCACGGTTTTCAAAAGATTGCATTCCTTAATTTATAAATGTATTAGTTCATGAACAAACCGATTTTAAAACAAAACATGCAAACTACTACCAAGTATGCAAACGAACATGTACGCATACTGTCATACACCACCAAACTCGGTTGAATTCCAGGACTTGAACTTAACCGGTACGCATACGTGTATGCATACTAAGTTCCCAGACTTCAACTAACCAACCAGTACGCATACGTGTACGCATACTATGGTTCCCGGACTTGGAATAACTTGTAACAGTTCTCATAGAAGTACGCATACTGTGCTATATCCAATTAATGGTTAATTGTTCTAAACTCACATTTCAATCATTGAAACATTCTTAGAAACGAGAATAACTGTCTCACAAAACTATTAGCTTCAAAGCAATTTTCAAGTGATCGAATGATCAATACGAAACATTCCGAGTCTACACCAAATGATTGTCTCACACAAATCATATAAGATGTTACCCGAAATTTTCACATGATCATCTTTTGACTTTCGTCAAGAATATAAGATAAACTTGGTTAAAGTGAAAGCTCACCAACACATATTTTGAGAAATATGTAAGCGAGTTAAATTCAACTCGAAATATCAAATGTGTATAATCGAAGTCTATATAGCTATACGACTTTTGTCTCAAATAAGAGATAGAGTATATAGACTTTTGAGTGATAGATGAGTTCAAGTCTCCACATACCTTTTGTTGATGAAGTTCCACAAGCTCCCCTTAGTAGTTCTTCGTCTTCAATCGATGAACGCCGTGAAGTTTAAAGCTCAACTACACTTTCTATCATAATCCGAGACTTAGCTATAAGTAGACTAAAAATCAAGACTTATAATTTTGGAAACTAAACTTGACAAACAAGCTTGAGATACCAACGCTTGCGAGTTCGACCGAGCGGTGCTCTAACAATTTCATTATCAACAGAATTAACGCTAACATGAATCAAACCAATCATATTTTGGTATATACAAGGTGTTAGAGCATTGCTCGGTTGAACCCACCAAGCGTTGGTATGTCAAGTTTGGTTGTCATATTTTAGTGAATCAAAACTCAATTAAAGAGTCATTTGATTATATACTAGAGATAATTTCGTATAGGTTAGGCTAGAAATTTTAGGATTATGAGACATACAAGTATTACTCGAAGACTTGAAGAATGTGAAGAATTAACAAGCTACATCAACGACATCATCTTGAGGTTATTAATATTGTGACTTGAACTGTTCCATTCCTAACGTATCTTTCAAGTCGTGCTATATTGAAAACATAACTGCGAAGTTGTGAATGATTATACTCTAGTACACATAGTGTTAAGGAATTAGAATACGAAGTATAACGCTTATCTTTTGAACTTCGTATATAAGATATCGACATAATCGTATGAATGCTATTGTGATTATGTGTATGGGTAAAGGTGAAGATTTCATCCTAGAAAACAATGTTTACATTCGTTTAAAGGAAGTACATTCATGAACTTGTTTTATGAATCAAAAGGGAAATCGCTAGGCTTATTGGTATTGTTATTCATTGCATATCTTTGGATTACCAATATGTGTGAGTTAGTAGAACCGATCATAACTTGTTATCTTGGTAAAAATAGTCACAATGCCTGACTTATGTATTGCCATGACTTTTATTAGTGTAACCGATCCTAAGTAATCACCTTAGATGGTATGATCGATATTTGTATTTGGTGTAACCGATCCTGGTAATTGGTATGACCGATCACAAAAGAGTTGTAATCAATCCTTGTAATTGGCGTAACCGGTCCTGGTAATTGGTGTAACCGATCCTAGTGACTAGTGTAACCGATCACAAGTAATACCAAGAGAATATGGTAACCAGTCCTGGTAATTGACGTAACCGATCCTGGTAACTGATGTAACCGGTCCTAGTAACCATATTAAGGTAGAACCGATCCTTGTGTTTGGTAGAACCGTAAACCCATAATTAGTGTGTTGATATTTGATCAATCACATAGTTCTTGTAAGCCAGATGAAACAATTCTAAACTTGTTTGGAAGTGTGGTATAATCGGTTCCAAGATTGTTAATATGAAAAAGGATGTACAAAGAAATAAGATGTCGACATACTTTGAACATGTTCAGTAACTCTTATCTTTTATTGTTCAAAGATATTCCTTAATAACTCAAGGAGATCCCGGATCGAAATAAGTTGAGAATCTTTTAATTAAGATTGTTAATTTTATATGCTTTTAATTACCAGCAATTAAAATGCATATCTCTGAAAAATAAAAATTGGTAATGTGCATTTACTAATTGGAGATTTTCTAGTGAGATTTCGGTTATTTTGGACAGAGCATTTCCAGGAATTATGAAAACCGTTTTTGGAAATATATTGCATATCTTGAGAATATTCGGTTTTTGAAATTCCTTGGTGTCCAAACTTCCTTGGTCTATAAATACCCAAGTTTGCATTTCGTGCAAACTATCCTAAGAGCCAGCAAAACTACCTTGTTGTGTTGTTACTGGTGGAGCCGTCCATTCGGAGAGGAAAGTACTCTAATTAGGCGAAATCTCTTACGACCGCTCGTTTAAAGACTGTGGGATCAAGAAGCTCTACGAGTACCGTTGGTGGGAAACTAGATAATTTTAGTATTATTAGTTTTCGATTTGATTTGATTGACTAACGGTTGTTGAAATTTGAATGCACCTAGTTTGTTTATTCTTGAGAATCTTCTCTTCTGATATGAGATTCACTCAAACTAGATCGAAGTGTCGACGGGATCTTTAGAATTGTTTGTAGATCTAAAGATGTCTTGTGATAATCCATTGTTAACAGACTCCGTTCTATGCATGATTGATTATAAGAGATTCAAGTTGTGGTGTGCATGTGTTTATTGAAAATTAAAGAATATTTGAAGACAAAGAAGATTTCTTATTGGGTTCATAATCTTTGGTGTGCACAAAAATTGATTGGCTGGGATCCAACTATAATCGATTTATCCTTGATAGATTTGATTGATTAGTTGCATAGATCGGCATCACTATATAGCATCTTGATAGATTCTATTTTTGATTACAAAATCTAAACTCGCTACTTTGGTAGTTGTTGGATAGATAGATCTAAACCCGACAAAGGAGTTTATTGGTTTAGAAGAGCCTTTGTCTAACTCATATCACTGAGATTGAATAGAGTTGTTACCGAACAAATTTGTTGTTCCTTTACTGTTTGGAATTAGATCCAAAGGAATTGTTCGAGTGTGTTTACTTATCGAATGTCGGAAGCGCATGGATACTGAAGAAACTAGGTGAACTATAGGTTTAGTTGCTTGGTCTCAACTATACGAAGTTGGTTTGATTTTGTATAGCGGCTTAATTCTGAGAGTATTCATTGGACTAGGTCCCGTGGGGTTTTTCCGCATTTGCGGTTTCCTCGTTAACAAAATCTTGTTGTGTCATTTACTTTTGTTTTCCGCAATTATAATTGTTATTTATTGTAATTTAAAGTAAATTACACAAACGTTAACTTCTTATTACTTGATAGTGATCCTATAGAGTTTGGTTAAGTCCGAACTTATTATCAAGTAATCACACTTTGATTGTTGTATTCTCTCGATCTCGTATCCATAGACGATCACACAAAGTGTGAATACCGATTCGTTGTATTGTCTAGAGCTCACCATAGAAAATCACTTTCGGTAATAGGACTTATAGGTGGAAAAGTTTAAGATTATGGTATAT